>VMKM01002504.1:26713-68549 GCA_008360985.2 Macquaria ambigua
AGAGACACAGAGAGACACAGAGAGAGACAGAGACACAGAGAGACACAGAGAGACAGAGAGACACAGAGAGACAGAGACAGAGAGACAGAGAGAGAGAGAGAGAGACAGAGAGAGAGAGAGAGAGACAGAGAGACAGAGAGAGACACAGAGAGAGACAGAGACACAGAGAGACACAGAGAGACAGAGAGACACAGAGAGACAGAGACAGAGAGACACACATCGATGTGAAATGAATTGTTACTGTAATGAATCACTTTAATGATGTGATTGAACTCTGAACCAAATTATTAAGCCACACCCACTGAACAGCAGCAGGAGCTCTGATTGGCCAGCTGTTACGTGCTGGCAGGAGTCTGGCCAATCAGAGCTCCTGCTGCACTTCTTTGAACTTCTATCACTTAAATACACATTTAATTGATCAGTAAATCACCAAATCAAATGACCCTCCAGGCCCCATCAGTCACTGGGAATGCTGGGTAGCAACAGACCTCAACACACACACACACACACGCGATTCTACTTCCTGTCAACAGATCCAACATCACACACACCATTTACCGGAATCATTGTGACTGCTGTGATGTCAGCAGTTTGAGCTGTGATGTCAGCAGTTTGAGCTGTGATGTCAGCAGTTTGTGTCTCACCTGACAGGACGAAGAGGACGATGATGAAGATCTGAGGCGTTCGACAGCAGCGAGGCGAGACAGCAGCCATCCTGTGAGTGTTGAGAGAGAGTGTGTTTGTGTGTGTGTGTGTTCATTGTCCAGTTAGACAACAACAGTGTGGCTCTGTGACGGAGCTGTGGGGGGGCAGAGGGAGGGGCGAGACACACACTGTGTGTATGTGTGTGTGTGTGTGTGTGTGTGTGTGTGTGTGTGTGATGTCTCCATGATGAAGTCTTCATTGATTCTGAATCCAGTGGTGAAAAGTAACTAATTTAAACTACATTTACTCAAGACCTCCTGTACTTAAGTATAATATTGAGGTACTTGTACTCTATTCTCTAGTACTCTAGTCAGCAAACTGACTCATTCTTTCTTGTCAAGCCGCAACGCCTGATTCTGTGTGAAAGCGGCCTAACTGACAGGAGCAGCAGCAGTTTAGGCCGCTTTCACACAGAATCAGGCGTTGCAGTGATTCGCCGCAGGGTTGTGCGGCGGTGTGGGAGTATCTGATACTAACCAGCATCCATCCATCCATTCAACCAGAGCAGACTGATGAACAGCAGCAAAGTTTGGCCTTGTTTTTACTGCCTTCATGATCATTCCACCTTAATCATTCCACCTTAATCTGGATGTGAACAGTTTGGGGGGTTTAAGGTTTAAAACTGAAGTGTTTCTGTCTCCTGATGGAAGAGAGGAACAATTTTAAAAGCCTGAACAGACGAGGACTAACGGACGCAGCGTGTTTCCACTGATGGAAAGAAATACTGAGGACAGAAGGACTTTGTCTCTGTAACACACACACACACACACACACACACACAGACACACACACAGACACACACACACACACACAGACACACACACACTCACACACACACACAGTGATGCTGGCTCTGTGGAGACGTCGCAGACAAACAAAGGACTCGTTATTCACATCAAATATTTCTTTCTTTTCTTCACTTCGTCTTTTTCTCCCCAAACTGACCATCTGAGAGGCTTTTAATTTGAAAAAACTAAATAATTTAACCAAAACATGGTAAAATGTGAGGAAGAAACTTTAAATAACTTTCCCCGCTGATCCTGAAGTAGACATTTTACAAATTTAATGTGATTTGGATTTTTAATGCAGAATAAATATGAAGAGAAATGTGATGCAGAGAAGAGCTGGATGGAGTTTATGGAGGAAACAGGAAGTGAAGAGGTCATTGAATTCATTATAGAATAAAAAGCCTGCAGCTGAGTGTTGGTGGATCAGTTAACGTGGATTATAATAAACCGTCTCATTATTCATGCTGATGAGTGTAAAAACTAAAGACAATATTGATCCAGAGGACAAAAATTAAAGATCAAACAGTTCCAACCCCTCGGGGGGTTCATCGTTCGTGTTCCCCTCAGGATGAACTGGAATCACGTTATTGATCCTCTGACTTTCCATCTGGCGCCATCATCAGGTCAAATACCTGCAGGACTCATTTGTAGTTCTGTTACATCTACTTAAAGTATTATAAAGTACTCATCATGCAGAGAGTTATATTATTATATATTATTATTGATGCAGTAACATTTAACAGCAGTTTAATGTTGTCGCTCGGCTTGGAGCTCATTTTAATTCCTCCTGTTTGCAGGGTTCTTAAAATGTTTTGAAAGTTTGGAATATGCTTCATTTGAACCATTATGTTTTCAAGGTTTGGAATATGCTTGAATTTGAACCATTATGTTTTCAAGGTTTGGAATATGCTTGAATTTGAATTTACTCCTTGAAACATAATCTGCTGTTTCATCATGGACATAGTCAGTCATGGAAACCTAAACTCTTTTACAGTTTTTGCAGATTGCTTCTGTAATTGTGACTTAAACACACACTGTTCTTTACTTCAGACACTGCGTTCAAGAATGAGATCTTTTGCAATCATTGGCAAAACACACACACACACACACACACACACACACACACATGAAAACACTGACACAGTAACTGATGATCAGTCTGAGCCTTGGCACCACAAACAGACCTCAGGTGAGCTCACCTGTTCTGTGAGAACTGTGCAAACATGTGGCCAAACCCTAACTGAAGGTGGGATCCATAAACCATCCACCCCATCCCCTACAGTCCCCTACAGTCCCCTACTATACTATATTATACTATACTATAATACACTATACTATTTATTTACCATTGCACTGTAATTGTACTGTAATAATTTTTGTTTCGGTGAGTTTACAGTAACATATTGTGTTGATTACTGTAATTCTACTTTTCTTTGTGTTTTGTTGTTGTGAAAACCTGCAATGGCAACAAAATAAGTTATATTTTATAGTTTATAGTTTTATATTTTTAAGTATATGTTTGTTGTTTGTGTTCATTGAAGAGTGAGTAGATGTTCAGCACTGGAACAATGTTTCACAGAAGCCTGTGAGAAATTAAAAAGGCAAAGCACTGCAGACAGCAGAGTAACTCTCGCTGCATGTGTTTATTTTGAAGAAGGATCGTGAGGTTTAGATTGCAGAGTTTCATTTTGACGTAGAAGTGAGATGTTTGTGTTGTGTCTTACTTGGTGTGTAAGTGTGTAAGCAGTTGCAAAAAACTGTAATATTTGAAATGAAACGATCCCGTTGTTTCCTGGAATTTAGAGGAACTATTTAGATGTGATGATAAAGGCTTTGAGAGTCTGGAAATGTTTGGTTTAGGTACCTTGAAAGTGCTTGAATTTTAGTCTTAAAACGCTGTATGAACCCTGTGTTTGTTAGTTTGATCTTTAACTATGAATCCTGTTTAATGAAGTGATCACATGTTTCGTTTGTAACTAACTGATACATGTGGGGGAGTACACGTAGAAGGTAGAATGAAATACCTCACAAGTACCTCAAACTTTACTTTCCACCACTGCTGGAACAGTCTGGATTAAAGACAAACTGATGCTGGCTTCAGGACAGATGACCAATAATTAGATCAGTAATAATCCAGACTAGTTGTGTGTTGCAGGCTGAACATGTTTCCTCACAGATCAGATCAGGAGTCCTGCTGCCCCCTGCTGCTCCTCTCTGAGCATCAGATGCAGGAAGTACTCAGAGCCGGTACTGCAGTAAAAGTACTAATACAGTAAAGTGTAGTGTATTAACACTCAGACGCCTTGTACAACCTGTATTTATTAAAGAAATGTTCTGATCTTAAATAATGATGGTGAGTTAATGTCAGCTGATGGAGATGTACAGATGTTAGTATTGTTATTATTATCGTTATAAGCCTTCTGTCTGGTTTGTTAAATGGGTTGTGATATGCAAATGATACAATGATTAATTTATTAATGAATTAATATGGAAGCTTGAGTTATTGACACCTGAAATGCAAATTTATTTTATTTAATGTTTTTTACCCATTAATATATTTATGTACTTGTTTATTTGTTTGTTGTTTATGGTTATTGTAGCCTTGCTGTTTGATTTTGCTCTTTTTCTTGGGTCTTTGTGCTGTTATTTATTTATAGGAATGCATATGTATGTATGAATGTCTTCCTACAACAACCTGTAATCCAGTGAAGTTCTTGAGGAGGAAAGAATCGTTAGAGAGACTTTTATTCTGAAGGTTGTTGATGCCGGAAGTCGTTCGCCGTGTTGTAGCTAGCCTGATGCCGGTCAAGTGGAGCGAAGTACGCCGCCCAGTCCGGTGGAGAATCATTAAACTAACAGAAGAAAACCAAACATAAAGTCTGTCCGTGACATTAAACTGAGCGCAGCAGCTGTGGACAAGTTTAAGAAACTGTTTAACACATTTAAAGCCACATATCGCGGTAGAGCCGACTGAAGTTCACAGCTAACGTTAGCTAACTATGTTACGGTATGTTACCTGAGTTGCTACCGAAGCTAACGGGATTAGCTCTGGGCTTTAACACAAGCTACAGGTGGTGAAATGGCAGCGAAACGGAGCACCAAGTAGAGCCAGCCTGGAGAGCTGTAAAGGTGAGTGTTTCACGTTATAACCCGACATACCTGCCCCTGTTTAAAGCTAACTGTTAGCCTGAAACTGTGGAGAGTGACGACATGTCCAGGGAGGTAGACCAACGTCACTTGACTGCATCACCTGCAGAGGTAAACACACACGTGTTCAAAAACTGCTGTTGGTTTAGCAAAACAGTCGGAAGAGGACAGCACGCGAAACGCTGTTAATTCTTGAAATTTTAAGTTTACTCGCATGGCAGCAGAGATGAATGCTGGCTCATAGAGGACTCTGGAGTCTGTTGAACTGCTCTACAGTTCGGCATACATTATAATCTATATACAAATAATAGATCATATTTATGGCTGAACTCCACTCCACGTGTATGAATGGATTAGTACTTTAGTTTGTAAACGGCCTGATCAGCCTGTTGTTGAGAAAACGGACTTGAATCGATAACGGTGACGTCATACATTAATATCTCCAGAACTAAACCAATATCGAGGGCTTGGAGCCAAAGGGGCGAATATGAGTGTTGTATATCAAATGAAAGCTCTCAGTGAGATATTTTCAGTGCCAAAAGGACACAACTGAAATGACCCATAGGTTGTAATTGAAGGAAAACTGAAAGGCCTAACAGTAAAAGTGGGATTTTGGGCTGTGTCAAAAAAGGCGCACGTGAGCTTACGCCCTGTTATGTAAAAGAAAAGCATTCATACAATACATTTTTATATTTATTTATAAATTGTTTATTTAGGAGGGTATCCGACTGAGGCCTGGGAGAAAGAGCAGCCAGGAAATGAGGGAGAGAGAGCTCAAGAAACAGCCAGGAAGCAAGGAAGGACAAACCGAAAAAGAAAGAAATGCAGAGAAAGAACAAGATGAGGGTGAGACTGAGGAACAAATTATCCTTGTGTTAGAACCAGTGCTGATGGAGGATGTTGCCAACAATGTGGAAGAACTCAGTGACAATGATATGCAAAGAGGAAGGAAAAGAAAATGTGATACTGAGAACTGGAAAAAAAACCAAAACAAAAAGACTGCGAAGTTTAGGCCAAAGTTATGTTAACACATTTAATGTCTGTGTGCCCGCAAAAAGGGTAAAGGAGAAGAACTGTGCCTCATGTCGGTACAAATGCACTGAGAATTTCCCCGAGTCTGACAGGTTGAAAGTATTTGAGCATTTTTGGTCAATGGGAGATTCAGCCAGGCAAAAGGACTTCATCATTAACCATGTGTTGAAAACAGAAAAGAAGAGGCAGGCCACTTGTGAATTGGGAACACCATAAGCCAACAAACAAAATCTATGAGGAAAACAAGAACAAAATTTGGGAGCACATCAAGTCATTCCCAACAACTGAATCCCACTACTGCAGAAAAGATACAACAAAGCTCTATTTAGAGGGGATGAATGTAATGTTGTATGTGGAGAAATGCAACAAAGAATGGAAAATCGAACCTCAAAAACAAAGCATGTACAGGATGGTGTTTGACACTGAGTTTAACCTGGCCTTCCACATGCCAAAAACAGATGCCTGCAAATACTGTGAGTGGTATCAACAATTGGAAGATGGGAAAAGAATAAAAACAAAGGAGAGTATGATCCGAAATAAGCACTTGTGTGTTAAAGTATCTCTCTGCACTTTCTGATATAAATCATGTAGTTCTGTATTCAGACACGTGGTGGACAGAACAGGAACGCAGCTTTCTGCTCAATGTGCCTTCATGCCCCTTTCTGTGACAGTGTCCATGCTGCTGTAGAGACAGCAAGAAGAAAAGTCCTGGTCTACAACCCAGACTAGACCTACACACTAGTGAGAGTGGCAAGAAGAAATAAACCATACAATGTTCATGAGCTGGGCCACAAGGACTTCCTTGACTTCAAGTCATTTTCAAGTCAGATAATCAAAGGCAGAGTGAAAGATGAACATGGAGAAGTTGTTCGCTGGCATAAGATCAAGTGGTTTCACTATTTAAAAGAAGACCTCAAGACAGTTTACTTCAAGTAAAATCTGATATAATGCACTTACGCCCCTTTGGCTCCAAGCCCTCGATATGTTGCCTGATATTAGCTTATTGCAGATATATCGTGTCTGTGTGAATGTCGTCCAACAAGTAACAAGACATTTCAGTGCAGAAATGTCCAACTAGGTTTGAGTCCACCAGAGAGCTGACAACTTTCAACTGTGAAATGTCTGATCAGAAAAAGTACTGATTAATAATGGAGGTATGGTAATAATCACTAGCATTAATCCTACCAACGCCACTAGTGAAAATGTTGTAATGAAGCCTGGGACACCAGGTGAGACACCTGGATGTTGTCAGGTGTGTTGTAGAGATCAAACGTGATCTTGTCGTCTGGTTTGAGTGTTTCGTCCTGTGTTGTGTTTGTGCAGGATGCTCCAGGACCGGGACTGGGACCGGCCCCTCATCCGCCTCCCTTTCACCAGCTTCGCCGTGGGGACGGTTCTGCTCCCTCTGACCGGCCTCATCGCCTGCCTCTTCATCTCACTCATCTACCACTTTGAGGACGCGACATACACACACTGTCATGTAGGTGGAAACATGATGGAGATACGAGCTTTCTGTTAGTTTCATGTGTCCATGTAAAGAAGGTCACAGCCTCCTCATCGCTCCACATACACCCGATGTTTTCAGCCCTTCACTTTGACTCACAGGCTTCATGGACGCCAGCATTTATTCATCAATTCTGCTTCTGCTTTTATCCACAAACAGCTGTTAACAGCTCACACAGGAAACTCTTTCCACACATTTAGAGTTTATTTCTAATTTCAGGTGTTTGCACTCAAGGAAACGCACCTACTGACGATAGCACATTCTGAAAATATAGACAGTCAGCCTCTATTACACATAAAGTTATCAAAAACAAGGTGGACTGTCTGTTCACACCAAACTCAAAGCAAGTTTTAGAAGAATGTATATAAAGACGTGAGTGGACAAAAGTTTACAAATGGAGATGAAGAGATGAAAATGTTTCAGCTTGAATGAAAACTTCACATTTTATTTTAGTTTGAAAGATTTTATTGTTTAATTTCACATCTGTCTTCAACGTGTTGGAAATGAGTGTTCTTGATTAACACGTTGTTCTTTGGATTCAGTGTGTTTTTTATAGATTCTAGTTTTAAAACAGTCCTGGTGGAGGTGCAGTACGAGCTCTCTGTGGACCAGGTGTAGAGGCTTTCCAATGAGTCACCGAGGCGCTGCAACGTCCAGACGTTTACCTTTGTCTGTTTGCTGCTTACAGATACTTACAAAGTTTCTTGCGTGCAGGTAGAACATCATCATCACACACAGGTCGCTTAACCCAGTTTGAGCCACTGCTACGCTACCTGCAGACGCCAAGCTCAAAAAACTGTATGCCTCACCTGACATGGAAATTAACTTTTAAAAATGTGAACATCTACCAGCCACTGACAGATGTTTACATTCAGCAGCCGCTCAATAGTAAATCATTATTCTGTGTCTGGAATCTACCAGCCTCTTTCATATTTACCAGCATTTGGCTGCTGCTACCTGCTGCAACACAGCTGGCTGTGTTTCCCTTCCTGTGTAAATGCTGTCCCATTGTAGGTTACTGCCCCCCAGTGTACAAGAAGAGTATTACACCAAAATAAACTCAGGCAAATAAGTGGATAAATGGCTCTTTACATCGTCGTTCAGTGGAGAAAACACAAACTGTTAAACTGTCACCAGACTCTGTGAGATGAGGAATAAATAGGAGGAAGTCTGTGTTTCTTGTTAGAAAAGCTGTATGTGTTTTGTCTTATTGTTCATCCAGGTATCAAACTACCTCCCGTCCATCAGCGCCGCCATTAGCGGCATGCCAGAGCGCTACATCTGGCGCTGCTGTATCGGCCTGCACTCGGCGCCGCGCTACCTGGTGGCCGCTGCCTACTTCAGCTTCTACCTCCACCGTTTCACCAGGAGGCTGGAGAAGCTGCTGAGCGGCCTGGCTCTCCTCTGCAGCCTCGCCGAAAACAGCGGCCTGCTGCTGCTTACATATGTGTCATCCACCGAAACCTACAGTGAGTGCAAACACCCACCAGAGACCAGCTGCCCCTGGTCCTCCAGTCAGGGTCTGAGACATCAGAGGAGCCTCAGCTGATGGTAATGACCTGTCTGTGTCCACAGGTGTTCATAAGAACGGCTTCATCGTGTTCATAGGGAGCTCGCTGCTGCACATGCTCATTACGTGCAGACTGTGGCACGTGATCAGGAGGCGCACTCTGAACCCAGAGGTAAACAACCCTGTCTGTCTGTCTGTCTGTCTGTCTGCCTGCCTGCCTGCCTGTCTGTCTGTTAACCAATGAATCATCATAAGAATATATATAAAATGTCCCATCACAAATGATCAGAGCTTAATGTTTTAAAGACTTCTGGGTGATTTATCGAATTCATTACAGGTTTTGTTTTTGCGTGATGTGTAAAATGTCTACAACGTGCAGCGACCGCCGTCCTGTGAGCCGTGATCACTTTCCCTGTGTGTGTGTGTGTGTGTGTGTGTCTGTTTATTATTCTGTTTTATACCTGGTCATTGTCATCTTGAAAAAGTAAACTGAAGAAACAATATTTATAACAATATAAGCTTGTTCAAAGATGACCTTTAAGGATATAAGAAAGAGGTATTTTACCGAGTAATACAAATCCTACATCAGATATATGTCTCAGTGAATTTAACAGCACCTGAGAGCACGGACTGAAAAACAGCTGATCTGAGCTCAGTTTGTGTCTGTTGACGACCTGCTGGGAAGCTAACGCTAGCTAGCAGCTGTGTGCAGATGTCAGGATCAGCATGTTTCTCTCTGAAGTGGACGTCTGCGCTCTACTGAAGCTCAGAGCAAAGCTGAACGCGACAGACACAGTCATGAGATGTAAGTTCAGTCTGTTTCCCACATGCAGCCTCAGACCGACACGTTACTGTTTAAAGCCAGCGTAACCTTCTGTCTTTTGGTTAACGTTCTTTCTCAGAGAACGGGGGTGTGGTTAATAGTCGTACGTAATCCATTACGTAATGTACATATCAAAGTCAACAACTTTAGTCTATGGTCAGCAGAACTAGCATACATAGCAATAGTATGGATATTAGAATGGATAGCAATAGCTGTCCTTCTAACATAAGTTATGAGGTGGAGGATTTTTCTCCACCTTCTTCACCTGAAAACGAGGACCCCAATGAGACGGCGGTCATCAGACCATATACACTTGAGCCAATGGCTCGCATTTTGGGAGACACTGCCGGTGCTACGGCCTCAGTGGCTACAATTTCACATAGCCTCCAAATCTTGGCAGGATAGAAAATTGTGTAAAATATTATGTGTTGTTGCATATTATTGAAATGAATACAACTGCTACAAACCTGACTTGCACTGTAGTAAACCTGAGTCTGTATAAACAGGTGCGTTTGTGGCCGCACTAGATCCATGGGTCCTGCAGGCTGCGTACAACAGCTACAGGCAGCACTATGGTGAATTGGATTATCAAGTTTCAGTTTTATGCTACAATGTAAAGCAAAGTTCCTACTTTTTTTTTCCATAGGCGGTACAGACACACATCTTACAGAAACTTTGTTTGCTGGTGCTGGGGATACCTAGGAAAACATGTCCGGGTGGTAACTCCATCATCATGTGGTTCTGAAGATAAGGCAGAAGTTTCCTGATCCATCCCATGACTACACTGATTTTCATTATCCCCAAATATAGGTTCATTGGTACAATAAAGTGGTTTACTTGTAAATATGTTTATGGAACATTTTCTGTCCCCTTACCTTCTAAAGTTGTCTTGGCAAAATGAATAAAACAAAAGGTTAGTGATTTCAGTCACACACACTGAATCAGCTACGCCCCAACAGTTAGTATATTCAAGATGACACATCTGTGCTATCCCCTGTTAAATGGAGAAAGGGACAAGTTCAGTAGCGTTGTAGAATTAGTTTATTCCATAGTTATATTAAAAAATACCCAACAACAAAGACACATGGCAGGACATGGATGACTTTTCAGTATAGGCCTTGGCCACATGGACAAAGTCAAATGACGCCTTTGACTGAATACCTTGATATCAATATTGTAGGGATGACGGTGGGTGTTTACATTACATACTTACATATGAGATTTTTGATTAACAATTATTTCTAATCTTAAACCACCCGCATTGGCCAAGACTGAAAACCCTCACCAAACCTTCTTCCTCCATCCTCAGGCTGTTGCCCACTTCATCGCTCTGCAGGATGTAAAACATAAGCAAACACATTGATGCACAGACAGTGCACTGCAGAAGTATTCAGAACTTTGTCAAAATATGAAGTAGAAAAAATAATTTTGAGTAGTCATATTTTGAATTAAGTTATTACATGGAAAGAAATATTACAGCAGTATTTATCCAGTAGAAAAGTGAGATTTTATCAAAGGTCTGAAAACTTTTTCAAGGCACTGTATATAATGTATATACTGAGTGTGCAGTGATTTAAAACGTCATCATAGTAAATGCATAAGTTGATATGTGCAAATGTTTCCTGAGATTTATAAATGCGTAACCAGTTTCTCACATGTATTGAGATTTGAAACGGTAGATTTGTCTGCAGAGATTTGTAGGTGTGCTTTCAGACCTGCAGATATGTAACTGGTCGCTCATGTTTCATTTAACTTGACGTCTCAAAGCAATTTGCAAATCAGCATTGAGCTATTTGTTAATTATGTCCATGGCTGTGTTCAGAGTCGCATACTAACACACTATTCATACTAAGTATGACGACAAATTGAGTATGTAGTGCGTTCCAACTGCATAGTATGTGGATTTTGTGTATGCGAGAAATACCCAGATGTGTACAAGATTAGCAAGAATTTCTGAGTATGCGGCGTGAGCTTACTGGACAAACTCAACTGCCCCAAGATATATTGTGTCTCTTAGCTCAGACCGGTAATGTTGTGATCGATAGTCATGTGATGCAGTCACATGACTCTTGCTTGAGTATACTTCAGTGTGAACTGTCTGCTTGTAATGACATACTTAATCGTTCATTTAATACGCAGTACATACTGACTGAGTATGTAGTAGCCAGTACGTTAGTATGCGATTTCAAACACAGCCGATGTTTTGATTTGTACTGAAATTTGACTATCCACTACCAGGAGGGGGCGCCAGTGGCTTGGCTTAATGAGCTGCCACCTGACAAAAACAAGCAGAGTTAGAAGAGAAGCCGCACACTTGTGGCACGATGCTCATTCATTAAAAATGTACATAAAGTTTTGATACAGTACAGTCTTCATCAGAGAAGCTGCGACCTACGATTGTACAGCTGCTCATCTCACCTGACCTTTTGCTTGGTAAAGGACTTGATCTCATTGCTCCCTTTGCAAAACTGATGACACATCTACAAAACTCTATATACCTAACTGATGACATTTTTGTCAATTTTTGACTAATCATCTCTCTTATTCATATATCTGGTTTAGGCACTATCACAAATATAACTATTTATTTCTTTATTAACTTTTATTTACCCAGGGTAGGCTTGCTGAGTATTATCTTCAGCTGTGCCCTTCTACACACACTAACATGCGTGACAGGAGCAACCAGAGGAAACACACATGAACACAGGAAGAACACGCACACTCCACACAGAAAGGCCCATTCAAACCCAGCCTCATGAATTTAACTTTAGGATCTAATATTTGTACACACACACACACACACACACACAGATGACACGTCACATGTTAATTAAGGAACGTTTAAGACACAAGCTGAAAAAGTTAAAATCTTACTTTAATCAAAGTGCTGTCACCAGGTCTAAAGCTGGAATCATCTGTGGAGTCGTCCAAGCGTGATCTCTTCAGTGGTGTGCAAATGGGGGTTGAAGTGTATTGGGGTTCAGGTTCAGTCTCACAGGACACACTCTTCCTCTCAGGTTGAAGGGACACTTGAACAGCTAGCACACACAATGAAAAACAAAAAGCATTCAGTTTACATCCCATAGTTTACACACTGTATGCATACATGCAGATTTAGTTTTTTTCTTTTACAGAACTGAGCCTACACACGAAAGAGTTGACTATATATTATTTATCCAACATCACTGGAATCACACATATCTACTAAGAAGTGAACCACAACTGTGTGACTAGTCCAGCAGAGTCTGGAGCTGTCCCTGGCCTTCACACTGGACCCTCATTATCCTCACCCTTACTTCACCTGCTGGGAATAGGTGTGTCACTGGGGGGTCTGTCTGGCACCCGATCTCTTTTGTCCTGAGAGCCAATCCAAATAATGTACAATATGTGATGATGTGTGTCATATTATTCAGACAATCAGCTGTGGCTGATATTCCGTAAATACCGACAGATAAGATACAGCGGTGTGGATGAAGACGCGTCTTTACGTTATGAAACAACGAAATAACCAGCCGTCAACTAACGTTAGTTTGCTAGTGTGAATAAATCATTTAAAACAGTTCACAGTGCACAACTCACCATTTCATCAACGCTGATGGTCGGGACAGCATCGCTCCTCAACTTCAGCCTCCTCTGGTGAAACAGTCTGTAGTAAAATGCGAGTTGCAGATGAAAATGCGGCGCGTTGTCTGTCGTCCGTCTGTCCTCCAGCCCAAGAAGTCCACTGACTGTAGACGGCCCAAAGCGTGTTTGCCGGTGGGATTTCGTGTAATCCACTGCGTTGATTGCACCCGTTCACCACACACACAAATGCCATTGTGAAAACTAAACTCAGGTGGACGAAACTAAAAAAATAAATGAAGACCCTCAGTTAGCTAATGCAGTATATTACGCTAGCTAACTGCACCTAACCAAGTTAGCTGACTGGCTAACTAGAAAGACAAACTAACAGACAGACAGACACACCTACACAGAGAGATATAACTAAGTCTATAATGCTACAGTTGTGGTAACTTACAAAAGTAAATTTACTAGCTAGCACACAACGATGTTTATCGGTTTGCCGCTCAGATGCAAAGAGGCAGGACAGTGCGCCTGCGCAAGCCTGGAGGATGACGTATGACCTGTAGCTTTTACTATAGTCATACGTCATAGTTCTGTTTTAGCAACAGCTTAAATTTTTAAAACTTCAGCACAAAATTAAGTTATTTGGCAAACAATGTAGTTCATCAACATTGTCAGGAAATGACTCACAAATATATGAAATATCTGTTAAAATACGCTGGAGTGGGGCTTTAAAGACGATGTTGGATCAGACCGACAGCAGGAGCCTGACCTCTGAACGTTTGCAGAACGCAGATGGTTTCAGGATCGTGGTTTCAGATGTGGAACTGGGCTCTCCCAGTCGAGCAGGAAATAGATGAACAAGTCCCAAATTTAACTTGAGTCTGAACTTTAATTTGGTGCTTTCCTGTTTGAGCAGAGTGAATGTGTCACTCTGACGGCAGCCGCTTCACCAGAACTCTTCATGCTTGCATCATGTGACTGCAGAGCTTCCAGGAAACCTGGAAACCAGCTGATCCAATATTTTAATATTTTATATTCTCAGGGTTCCCACACTTCCTGGAGGACCAGGGATTATTTAACCCTTTGAACCGTCTGCTTGTTTCCTCTACAGAAGGAGATCATTACAGAATGTAAATACATTATGCAGACAAGATTGATTGATTATTTTTGCTGCCAACATGGTTGGTTGTTACAGACCCAAAGCACCAGATCACTGATCAATCCATCAGGTCATTGTCAAAGAATCTGCAACTATTTCAATAATCGATAAATTGATTTACGTCATTTTTAAAGAATAATGACAAACGTTCAATACTTCAGCTCCTCCAATGAGCTCAGCTGCTGCTTTTCTCTGTTTTATATGATTTCAAGCTGAATATCTTTGTGTTTGTTGGACAAAACAAGACAAACCGATACGTCTCTCCTCTGTGTCAGTTATCAATAAATCAAATTCGTTTAAATTCTCTCTGTCTCTCAGGAAATTACATCATACCGCTGGAAGGTGCGTCTCTTCCTGTTTAACGCCAGCTGTTGTCTGGCGGCCGCTTACTTCTTCAGACGCCACAACAAGTTCTGTGAGACCGGAGGTGAGTGTGGCGTCCTGCTCTGACTGTTTACAGGACGATGCTCCTCACTTATTCACTTCCTGTCTCTGCTCTCGCTGTCCTGCAGTCTACACCCTGTTCGCCCTCTCAGAGTACCTGGTGGTCTTCTCCAACATGGCCTTCCACATGACGGCCTTCTGGGACTTTGGGAGCAAAGAGGTGATCGTGGCCACGCCACCTGAAGACAAGCGATACTGAGCAGCAGCCTCACCTGGTGACTCTTTTTTAAAAAGGTGAAAAGAAATGCACCAATGGGATGGCAGGAAATTGGTTTAAACTTTATGTGAACACATGCAGCCTCATGAACATTATGTGAGAACTGATTCTGGTGCCTTTTGTTTGCACTACAGGTGAGATGAAACTCTTGATCATTCCAACATCACCTGTGGTCTTTGATCTGCTCATGAAGCAGCTTCAGGAGAGGTTCAGTTTTAAACTTCGCTGAGTTCATGTTTGTCTATAAAAAAACAAGAAGAAAACTAAGAAAATCCTCTCAAAAGCACTTTGGTTTAATGTCTGACAACAACAAGCGTATAAAAGTCCCAAAATAATGAATTATGGATCAAAGAATAAGGATTAACAACTGGACCAAGCTTTGGTGCCACCTGTCAGCGCTGTGCAGTCTGAAGTCAGTCTGTAAAATGTGCTGAGGATAACCCAGCTCTGTTTTAGGGACCCACAGCATTTAGAGCCTAAGCTAGTTTGCGATGCCACAGAGCTCCCACAAACAATAACCACCCTCCTGCGTTAACTGTTAGTGAGCAGCAGCATCATGACGCTGTGTTGTGGACAGAGGAGCTTCTTCACTCTGTCTGACTGCCTGTTAGTCATCAGCATTAAACTGGATTCACATGTCGGATGCTCATTGTTGACGTCCTGACAGGACAGAAAACACACAGCCACTAAAAATCTGTAACCAGCAGCTCCGGGGGTTTATTACAGACGAGGGGTTTCACCCACTACTGCACCACTAGAACCACCAGCCACTGCTGTGGTTAGTAGTCCACTACTCGTGGATGAGATCTACAGTAGTTAATGTGTAAAACACAGATGTCCGTATATGTTCACAAAGTCCCAGGACAGTAGTCGAGGTGTGGCCCTGTGCATAATATCACCTTCTTTAGTTATTTTACCAGCAGCAGACCAGAGTTCACTTCATCTGTGGAAACCAGAACTATGACGAAATGTTTTATTCGTTTTATAGCGACCTGCAGAATCACACACAGCAGCTCCTGATTGGTCCAACAGTTTCCTCCAGCAGCCAATAGTATCTCTTGTTCAGGAGCTGATTGATCTGTTTGACCTGCTGCCGTTAATACGAAGCTTCTTACACTCAGTAATGTTCTCTGATGATTTATAATCATCTGAGTTCATCTACAGTCCACTGAGTTCCACATGAAAACATGCAGCAGCACGCCGACAGCTACAGCAAGCTAAGCTAACGTAACTTTATCAGCTGTGGGTGTGACGCTAACGTTACTTTCAGTCGGCCATCTTTCATGTTGCCGTCAGGAGAAACGAGTCCGTTCAGGATGAATGTCGACAGTCAAACATCTGAATCTTCATCACCTCTTTGACAATCATGTATCCATCTAATCAGTCAATCAATAATCGATCTACCAGTATGTAAAACCTTGCGACTAGTAAAAATGAGAAGTGGTGAACCTTAATGACGGAGCGGTGAACAGAAGCAGAGACATGTGGTCTGTTGGAGTCGTATCAGTAGTAAAGTTTGTCCTGATGGTGGCGCTGGAGGAAAGATCATGTTCCCAAAGTCAAAAGGGTTTATCTTGTACGGTGGCCTTTTAAGGACATCTTAGACTCAGCTCAGTCACTTTCACCAGACTCTGGTTTATTAGCACATTGACATGCTAACCTTAGCATGATGCCATCCCTATAGTATGGATATCAACATGCTAACAGCTAGCATGTTGACTTTCTAATGCTTAGCATGTGTACAGTTAACATGCTAACAGTAGTTGAGGACCCAGTGGTTCGTGTGTCTGTCTGAGTGTCACGTTTGATGCTGTTCAATAAAAACCAAAACTTCACATTCATTCCTTTGTCTTCCTGTCTTTCTCTCAACTACTCCAGCTAGATTTTTGGGTCTGTGTCAGTAAAGATGCTCTGTAACAGAAGATGACACTTCCTGTCCCCTCAGTGGGCGTGGTCGCCTCTCAAAACAATACAACACCAGATACAGTAAAAGACGGGTTATAAAACATTAACACTTTGTTAGGAAACAAGTGCTGGAAGTTAGAATGTGTCAAAGCTGAATGTCTTTACAGACGACACGTCCCTCATGATGATGATGATGATGATGATACTGGAGTGTTGAAGTCTCTGTGGGTCACAGTCCTCCTCCAACCTGCAGACCACCTGATTATTGATCGATTGAAGCGTGACTGCATGCTCATTCAAAGATTTCAGGGCTCCGGATCTCCTCTGACCCTGGAACCGCCTCTGGTCCATACGGCCACTTTACTGTGTTGGTTTGTTCTGTAACACATGACATCTATTTCCTGTCTGTCCTGAGAGGGGAACCTGGCGCCTATATTACCCACAATCCTGATGTGTGTGCAGGTAGTTTAGATGCTTCTAAAACAGTTCACACCTCAGATGTGTCAAACAAAGGTGACAGCGGAGTGTTTCCTCGTTCACTCGAGGTCGACTCCACGTGTTATTGATTGTGGGCGTCGGAGGAGGAATAGGATTATTCTGCAGCGGGACTCGGACTCATTTTACTGTCAAATCACTTTTACTGAACACACAAACACCGGCTGAACACTGAGTCTGTGTCTCTGAGGCTGGGAGTCGCTGCTGCAGCGCCACGTGCTGACAAACTACAGAAGCTAACTTCCTGCTTGATGTTAAAATATGAACTTCTCTTTATGAAAAGAGGCTGTAAACAAACTGTTCAGACATCAGAAACACGGAGGAGAAAACATGTAGCTTAGCTGACCAACCAGAGCTTTCGTGCTCTCCATGTCGGCTCTCGGACGGCTGTGTCAGTCCGTCCTCCACTTTGGTCCGCACTGAAATATCTCAACAACTATTGGACTGGATTGTGATGAAATGTTGCACAGATATATCTCAGCATCTACTTGAGGAACGGGATCCCAGTCTGGTACAGACAGTCATGGTTCCCAGAGGACGGATCCTAACTGCAGAGCTAATGACATCCCCATCTCCCTTGGCTGGGCTGTGTTTACTTCTAATTAGCTAATGCTAGCATGCTAACACGCTAAACTAAGATGGTATAAACATTATACCTGTTAAACATCAGTATTGTGAGCATGTTAGCATGCTGATGTTAGCATTTAGCTCAAAGCACCGCTGTGTCCAAGTGCAGCCTCACAGGGCTGCAGTCTGTTTAAATCTCATTAAATTGAGGAAGAGTATTAATAAGAGTATTGAAAAGCAGCATCAGTATTGATACCTATTGATAAAATGCCAGTTTGGACTTCATTCAGATTCTCCTGCCTCTTGAAGCTGGCTGTTGACACACATCGTACTGGGAACACTGGAGAGCCAGTGCAACAAGTCTTCTTCTTCTTCTCTTGTTTTTCTGCTGACTCAGGTGACGTGGTTTTGATGAGCGAGTCATAAACGCTGACAGAGTGGATCAGAACATTTCACTCTTCAGTCTGATTCACATGAAACCGTCAGCAGTTAAAGTCTGTGTGGTTTCTGCTGAACAGCGCCCCCTGTGGCCACACGTGGTCATCACATTAACTTTTAGCTGTAAACAGTTTCGTTTTATGGTTTAACAGCACTGTGGTGAAGGAGTGGTGTACGATGGAGGTTAATAGAAACCAATCCTGACTGTTGGCAGGAAACAGGAAGTGAACTTCGGTCTCTTTGTTGACCTCCTCCTTCAGTGGACGTTGTGTCTCTATAACGTCACCTGACTTCCTGTCTTGCTCCTAATGGACAAGAGTCATAACTATCAGATTGATCTAATGATTGATTGATTGAGTGGTTTGTAAAACTTCTGACATTATTAACAACATTAACATTATTAACATCATTCAAAGAAAAAGCAAAATCTTCACATCTGAGAAGCAAAAATCACTTAAACCATTCATTTTCTGTCAATCAGCTGATTGATTAATGGACTGATCGATCAGCTGTACTTGTAGAAACTGTCGTTTCCCTCTGAGAAATACTCATAAAATATTAAAAATGTCTCAAAACTGAATCTGGTGTCACAGTAAAAGCTGTAAAATAAAGGCGTAATTATTAAAAGCTGCGATGTCCTCTGTCGTTACTGGATGAAGTGAGATGCATGCTGGGTAAAATGTGCAGAACAAGAACACTTGGGGCCGATAATAACAAACAGGAGAACAGAAGAGTCTCTGCAGGAGACGAGGGACAGGAAGAGGAAGTGGCTCCTGCTCTGAGGAGGAAAAGACGACTCCGTCACACTGACTTCACAACACCAGCTGCTTCTCTGAGCGAGTCCGTCTGCTCCGGCTCGGCTCTTCAGTCCAGTTTAGATGTTCAGAGACCGACTTCTTTTTACTCACTACAGTAATCTGACTGGAGTTACAGCTCACCTTTAACATTCACTTTTCACCCTAAACATCACACACAAGCAATCAATCCATTAATAGATCGACGAAAAGTTTATCTGCAACTATTTTTGAGAATCGATTAATCATTACAGTCATTTTTTTTAAACATTCACTAATTCATTCATTAATTAGTGAAAAGCTCTTCAGATGAAACCTTTAGAGGAGATCCTCAGCTGTGTTTGTGATTTGATTATTTTATCATCGTTTGGGGAAGTTGTTTGTCTGCTGGTCATTTATTAAACTCACTTCCCCCAACTTCATTTCCCTGAACATAAAACAGCTTCACACAAAAGCAACGTTCATGTTCCCCTCAGGATGAACCGTAAGAACTTTGGTGATCCTCTGACTTTTCATCTAGCGCCATCATCAGGTCAGTCTTAGTTTGTACCAACTAATGACACTCCCATCAGCCTCAGCTGCACTCTGTGTTTACTAATAATTAGCTAATGTTAGCATGCTAACACGCTAAGCTAAGATAATAACATGTTAGCATTAGTATTGTGAGTATGTTAGCACGCTGACATTAGCGCCGCTGCGTATTGAGGATAAGAAACAGTTGGAATAAAACACAGTAGGCAGATTCGTACGGAATGAATCGTGTTTAAATGTACATTTAAATAAAAACAGTAAATTAATAAAAACAAAATCATCAACAAAAGTAATCACATTTTCTAAGTTTGCAAGTAAATTCAATTTAATAATTGTGACAAACTGGAGCCCACTGACTTGACTTTTTAGTTGAACAGCTCTGCTAACAGACTCATGCTAGCAGCTAAAAGCAGCATGTTGCTGTATAATGTTTCCATTCAATCTCCCGTCTTCTTCTTCACTGCCTTTGGCTGACGCTTTGTGTTTCTCTGTGTTTTACCGCCACCTGCTGTCCATCAGTGGACCACCAGCTAGTCGACAAGATCCAAACAGAACAGAGGCCCGCTCATCAAACCATCAAATCTCACAGGGAACCTTTTACGGATCACAATCAGAAGCGTTTTCCCTTTTTTTTGTTTTGTTGTTGGTGAAATGTAAAATAGACTTTGCAATTAAAATTAAACCCAGATTTATTCAAGAAAATGTCCTATCATACCTTTCATTACATTCATTCAACTCATTTCTTCCAGAGGAAATCTTCAGGGAACTACGAGAACACATTTATGTACCTGATACGATTCTGTCTTCATGTTCTCAGACTAAAATCTGTCGATTATTCAGTGTTTGTGTGTCCAGAATTTTAGCTTTTTAGGAACCTTTTTACAGGATTAGCATGCTGAAAGAAATGATTTATCTCGTCTGTTTAACTTGACGTGTTTCTCGATGCATTCTGAAAAGGTTTCATGAGCATCGGGAGGAGAATTTGATCTGAGAACATGAAACAACGAACATCACACATTAATGTGCATGTAAATGCTCTCTGTGTCTGTCTGCAGGGAAAGTAAACTCTCAGTATCATTAACCGTTTCTAACTTCCTCATTTCTATTTACATCAGTTCATGACTCCACCAGAGCTGCTTCCTGTCCGACCCGCCCGTCCTCTCTGACCGTCGTCACACTGATGCAAATTCATTTGAAAACAGATCTTTTATCCACACCAGACTGGCATGGCATGGCAACTGCACCGGTATAAAATAATTTCAACCTGAACTCAGGCACTCGGGGGGGGGCTTGGGTGAAAACTACTTTTTCTAATTCTTCAAAGATAAAATTCTAATAAAACATAAAAAAACACATTTTTAGCATACATTTTCCAAACAGTCTCTCAGTCTCGAGGTTCGGTCCTACAGCAGGACGCAGGGTCTCTTGCTGACGGTGGGCTGCGGGTTGAGGAAGGACCTCACGGCCTCGGCAAACACGTCCTTTATGCCGTCCTGGTTGAGGGCCGAACACTCCAGGTAGCGGACGGCGTGGATCTGGCGGGCGAGGGCGGCGCCCTGCTGGTGGGTGACGGGCGCCTGATTCTGCTCCTTCAGCTTCCTCTGAGTCTCGGCGTCGTTCCGGAGGTCGCTCTTCGTGCCGACCAGGAGGATGGGAACGCCGGGACAATGGTGGGACACCTGGTGATGAAGACAAACAAGAAAGAGCGAAAGAACCGTCAACAACTAGGAGCTACTTTGTCTTCAAAGCAAACTGATATTTGGGGTTTCTCTTCTTCTCTTTCTTGCTGAGAGTTCGGTCCATTCGTTCAATTAGTTCATTCAATCTAGAAAAGTAAAACATCTAATAAACAGATCAGAATTTGGTTTTTCAGTTTTTGTAGGCATCAGAAAAGGAAAAGAGTGTTTTCATCTTGGAATGGGTAAACAAACCAAAACGTCTTATTTCTGTTTTCCTGTATTTGTTTTGTACTGCGCTCCTCTGCTGGAAATTAAGGAAAATGAATGTTAGAGACAACAACCTTAACTGTTTCCTGCATTAAACCCTGCAGCTGAAACCTGCTGTCCTCGCCGACGTGTTTTACACATCAGAGTTTAGACAGTTAATCTGTGAGTGTGAGCTCTGGTGCCGGGTGGAGTTTGACCTCTGACCTCTGGATGCCACTTGTGTTTGACATTCTCGTAGGAGGCGGGGCTTGAGATGGAGAAGCAGATGATGAAGACGTTGGTCTGTGGGTAGGACAGCGTCCTCAGCCTGTCGTACTCCTCCTGACCTGCTGTGTCCCACAGGTTCAGACTGATGGTCCTGCCGTCCACCGTCACCTGAACGCACCGCACACACAGGTACACACACACACACACACCTAGTCAGAGATTTGTGTATCTGTGTTATGTAACTATGGTGATAAAAACGTGCTGTTTGGTTCATAACAACATATGAATATTAACGTATTAATCAATAATGAAAACAGTCATTAGGTGCAGCTCTATTTAACACACACACACACACACACACACACCTGGCTGCTGTAGTTGTCGAACACAGTGGGGATGTACTCTTTGGGAAAAGCTCCGGTGGTGTAGGAGATGAGGAGGCAGGTCTTCCCCACAGCACCGTCACCCACAACCACACACTTTATACTCTGCATGATGACCTCTGACCTCTGACCCTTCAGCAACCTGCAACACACACACACACACACACACACACACACACACATTATGCGTTGACACAGTGCAGGTCTGTGTGTGTCGTGATGCTTCAGGTGAGACGTGAAATGTGATCCAGGAAGTCAGATTCATGTGTTTAAAGGTTTCTCAGAAGCTAAAACTCAGCATGCATCTGATTGGCCAACACAGCGTCTTGCTGACTCTCTGCTGCAGTCTGATTGGTAGTTAGACAACGTTTAGTTCCCGTGAGTGTTAATAAGTTGTATTTAGCGTACAGCCTGATACTGTGAGACGATAATGAAGCATGTTGCTTTACTTCTCGCCACTGTTGAGGCAGCTAATACCCGAAAACTGGAATCACCTGATACATTTGGAGGTCCAGACCCAGGTATACCGAGGCAACACAAGACTCGGACCTGCCGGCACTATTTACGAGGTGAGCGCTCGTGAGATTTGCTCATTAGCATAACTGACGCCCCTAAAATCACCATATAAGGCTTCCTGTTCCGCTCCGTTTGTGCTTCGTTCACAAAAATGTCACCAAATAGTGAAAAGAAGAATTTCACACTGCGGTGCGTCAAGATGATTATATAGCTGATACACAGATGAGACAACATTACAGCAGGTGACGTCACACCTGCCAGGTGTTTTAACAGAGGATGAAAGACTCCATGATGATCATAATGAACAGAATATAAATTAGCATGAAGTCTTGTTTCTAAACTTTGTTTTGAAAAGTTTGTTATTATTCTAACTTCCTGACTGTCTGTTCAGGATTCATACGACTACGACTCGTTCGCACTTCAGAGAAAATTGTAAATATGTAAATATAAATAAAAATTCTCCCAAATCATTTGTATGCGCCACTGAAGAACGAGTCTGTTTGTACGAGTGTTTCCCATCAGAATATTTCCAGTGAAGAGAAACAGTCTGCAGAGTTACCTGTCTGAGTTTACCTTCACGGAGTCTGATTGGTTCACTCGTCCTGCTCCAGCTGTCAGAGACACTTCAGTTTCCTTCAGTTTAACACAGTTTGTTCAGAAACACGTGACGTCCCATCGTCTGACTGCGGGGGGGGGGGTAAGTTTGTCCTCCGTCAGTATTTGTGTTTATGGAAATGAACGCTTGAGGAAACAGTCTCCAAACAAAACAGAGATGTTATCCTGCACACACACACACATTTATTTACATTTACATGACAGAAAGACAAAAAATGTGTCTCTTTGTGTCTCGTTGTCTTTCCTTCTTCTGTCTCCAATTTTATTTAAAAAGTTAATCTGCCTGAGAGACAGCAGAAGTAGTATCAGTAGTAGTAGTAGCAGTACTGGTGGTAGTAGTAGTACTGGTGGTAGTAGTAGTGGAACACAATGTTTGAAGCAGTAGTTTGCAGTGTTAGATTTTGTTATATTGTCAAGTGTTTCTGTTATTTTGTCCACCCCTTCACATTCAGAGTCGTCTGGATCGTGTCCAAGTCGTCTGGATCATGTCCGAGTCGTCTGGATCGTGTCCAAGTCGTCTGGATCGTGTCCGAGTCGTCTGGATCGTGTCCAAGTCGTCTGGATCATGTCCGAGTCGTCTGGATCATGTCCAAGTCGTCTGGATCATGTCCAAGTCGTCTGGATCATGTCCAAGTCGTCTGGATCATGTCCGAGTCGTCTGGATCGTGTCCGAGTCGTCTGGATTGTGTCCAAGTCACCCACATCATGTCCAAGTCGTCTGGATCGTGTCCGAGTCGTCTGGATCATGTCCGAGTCGTCTGGATCATGTCCGAGTCGTCTGGATCGTGTCCGAGTCACCCACATCATGTCCGAGTCATCTGGATCGTGTCCGAGTCGTCTGGATCGTGTCCAAGTCACCCACATCATGTCCAAGTCGTCTGGATCGTGTCCGAGTCATGCTTGAGTCCGAGTTCATGTCAGGTCACCAGATTGTTTCAGTAATCTCGTCCATGTCACCAAGATCATGTCCAAATCACAAAAACTCATCTCTGAGTGAGTCATCCAGAAACAACTCGTATTCTAATCCCCAGGTCACGTTCGAGTCACTGAGCTCGTATCTGAGCTGCAGAGGTCGTATTTCTGTCAGTTTGAGTACAACAGCAGCACCTTTATAAACCAGTGAAGAAGAGAAAGAACAGTTAAAGAAACATTGAACTAAGAACAAGACAGAAACAGAGAGTTCTCTCTCTGTGCCAGTTCATAGTCTTAGTTTGAGTTTCAGTGTGTGTCAGTAGATTATGATTTAAATATGAAAAGTGAACATAATTCTGGTGGACTGTGTGCTGAACAGTGAAATAGTAACTCTAGTGTCTCTCCAGATATCTGGATAGAGAAAGTGGCTCAACCCAGACTCTGGGGACGCTGACCCCCCCCCCTCTCTGGGCGGAGGTCGGCTGATCTCACTCCTGCTGGAAGCTTTAACCTCTGATCTCACAGGTTTTCATTTTCTCCTTCATGTTGTTTAGATGGTAAACTGGGAGGAGAACTGTGACCTCTGACCTTCGCAGTGGTGGAAGAAATATTCAGATCCTTAACTTAAAGTATAACTTTGGTGTTAGTCTAGATTTTCCTACAGTAAACAAATCTCCTGTGCAGATTCAAACCAACAACATTCGAGTCTGTCTCTCAGTCCTGTCGCACTTCCTGTCTGTGGCTCTCAGCTCCGAGCCCATTGGTTCCTGTTGAAGACGTAAATCTTTAAAAACACAAATCTATAGTTTCATGTTTCAAACAGCTGCTCACTGTAGTTTTTATCAAACAAACAGGAGGAAATAGTGACTTTGTTGTGGACTATTTTCAGCGGTGGATTACACACAATACTTAGAACGAATAGAACACAAAGAACGAATGTTACCGAAAAATAAAGCAGCACTTTTGACTGACAGACGTTGATAACCTGCAGAGACACTGGAGAAGAATGAAAGAAACGTTTGAAGTGTTGTAACGATGTCCTTTTGTAACTCAGATGTAGTTGGGAAAAAGGAAGCTTTCAGTAGAAAAATGTCATCGTGGTTTCATGTTGAAATAAAGCAGCAACTTCAGTGAAGAAAACGGCGTGAACTCAGAGGCGTGATGTGTGACTGCCCGCCCGCATCTCTGGTTTCAACACATGCAGTCTAATTATATTCACTAAAAGAAGTTTAATGTTACTCAATAAACTACTGTATAACCCCGACATCACTTCATATAGCTGCACCAACAGCAGCTGAGTGTTGAAGTCAGAGCTCAGGTGTTCAGCTGCAGTTCCTCTAACGTCCACTAGATGCTGCTGTGATTAAACTGTGACTGTACTGAAGTGAATGGGAAAACCCTCAACTTCTCTCCATAAAGACATCATGCTCCTGTTTCTTGGTGGCCAAAATCAAGTTTACTACTTTTCATTGTCAAATACAAACAGTAGCTAATAGCTGTAGAAGCTCCTCGCGTCTCCTGGTGATGGTTTTGTCTCCAGTGAAACCAGCAGGTCTGAAAACGCAGATGTGACGGGGAACTGTGTGCTGACAGAGTCAGACTGTGAGAGGAAGAAAGAAGACACGCTGAGAAAAAAAGAGGAAGAAGAAGAATCGAGGTCGGTAACCTGAAGCAGGCTGCAAACAACTGAACAAACGACTGAAACACACTCATTGTGTAAAAGCAGCCTTCCTGTAAGTGTGTGTGTGTGTGTGTGTGTGTGTGATTAAAGTGTGAATCTGAAACAAACACATCACATTTGCTGTTTTTGAATGCCAGTTAATAATTAGCATAATGGGGGGGGGGGGGGGCACTACAACCTGAACATTCTAGAACTCTGATGTCACAGCTCTAGATGGAGTCCTCTCCATAGCAACGGCCGCTGAGACTGATGGGCACTGTAGTGTCAACAAACTGAGGGAAAGAAGATGAACAACACAACACTGCTGTCTGGTCTCTCATGAAGCTGTAACTCTGACTATGTCACGCTCACTCTGCACTGACCGGACAGTTGTTTTCTGACCTAGCTGCTGTACTACGCACACAAGGAAGTAGTTCATTTCCTGTTGCAGGGTTTGTTTCACCCGGGTACAGAATCGATTTGTTTTTTGGCCCAGAAGGCTGAGCCCAGTTACCTTATGGAGGCTTCAGCTGCTTGTATCCACAATCTCATTCTTTCGGTCACTCCCCAAAGCTCGTGACCACAGGTGAGGGTTGGAACGATCGACTGGTAAATCAAGAGCTTTGCCTTCCGACTCAGCTCCCTCTGAACCACAACGGTCCAGTACACCACCCACATTACTATACGCCTGTTGATCTCACACTTTATTTTACCCTCATTCATGAACGAGACCCTGAGATACTTGAACTCCTTCACTTGGGGCAGCAACTCACTCCCCACCCGGAGGGAGCAGTCCACCGTTTCCTGGCAGAGAACCACGGCCTCAGACCTGGACCCTCCATCCATGGCCCCAACTTTTGCTCAATTGTAGGAATTTTAGAGGCCACTATAGAGTATATAATACTTCCCATTTTGGAAAATGGTGGAGAGTAAACATAGTTCACTAGGTAGCAAACGGGAAGTAAAGCTGGGCAGAAAGCTGCACGGCTTTATTTATCTTGTATGTTGTGTTAACTCACTGGAGTGCTGGAACTACCTGTAATATAATATCTCACCTGGTAAATTCATTATAATGTCCATTTTCACGGCACTAATTCCATCAGTACATCAACAGAGTCATGTCATACTCACCCCTCTACTTTGAGGGTTTTTTTTCCAGGCGTGGGGAAGTTGCTCTCAATGCAACTGAACAGTTCCTGCAGGTGTTTCAAATTAAAAGCCTACCAGGAAAGGGAAGGCATAATCCTTCCCTTTGAGCGACATGTTGGAAGTGTTGAGTTTATATCAACCGCAAATTAAAACAGGAGCAGATCAGAAAACTTCTTACTAAAATATCATCAAATATACTTTTAAAATAGGGGAATTAGAAATAAAGGTCTGTCTCTAATAGAAGCATTTTCTCTCTGTAGTTGAGGGAAATAAAAGTATGGCCACAGTTTGAGGATTTATGGTGAGGAAGTCAGGCTGAAATGTAATCAGTGCCTGAAGGCAGCCTGTTGTCTCCTTCCTTCATGGTTTTACTGGTCTTATATGTCACCATTTCAGGAACTAACAAGCAGCTTTGGTTTCGTCTTGTCAGCTGTGTTTTTTTTCTGTATTTTTATTTAATTTAGCTGATTTAGAGTCTCACAGAGGAACCGAGTCATCCAGCAGCTGAAGCTCTGACGGGAAAATCTCTAAAATTGGAGCTACGAGGTTTACCGAATATTTTCACGACCGATCTTTCAGTAATCAGAAAACCCTATCTGAGAAAAGAGACACCTGCTCTGCAAAATGAGCAGATTACAGTATTTTTAAGGACAACAAGAGGTAATGTACATGTACTCCAACCGGGTGGTGGACAAAGAAATAAAACAGAAACATTTTGAACAACACAGATGTTCATCACGTGAACAGGCAGTGAAAGACAAGTGTACAAACTGGGAGAATATCAGACCAAACCAGAACTAAAACACCAGAGAATACTGAACCAAACCAGAACTAAAACACCAGACAGTTGTCCAACTCTACACTTCGTTAGCATGCTAACATGGTTAGTGTTACATAGCAAAGATTACAATGTTAAGAGGGGGCACGGCTCAACACACACCTGAAATCAGTAATGATCCCTCACTGCACAGGAAAGCTGTGACTACACAACTACAGTAAGAGGAGTAGGTCAGGGTTGAAGCAGGAAGTGGGTCTGTACACGGTGATGGGCGATTACAACCTTCACACCTCCGTTTTAAATTAGTCTGACCTGGAGGTTTGTTTCTAGTCTGTCTGCCCGTCTCACTGTTTGTGTTTCTCTTCATAGTGATGTCACCATGTTCCCAAATCTAAATTTAAATACAGTCTTATTATTACTGACTCACTTTACTGACATACTAATGCAGCGTTTCCTTACACCCTTCACCCTAATAAACAGTCAGACGCCACAGGCCGAAGAGGAACTGGTCTGTGTTGAAACTGAAACAGGAGGGGTTTGTCCGGCGCTCTGTTCATCCAGCAGCAGCATGTGTGAAGGAAACCTGTTCACTGAGACAGTCTGACCAGCATTTTATATCAGGACACACAGAAACAACTCTATGAACTATATAACTATAAACTGTTAAATGAAAAACCCAACCAGGGCTAACACACCAGAATATTTTAGACCCAACCGGGGCTAAAACACTGGTGAATATCAGATATAAAATGAGTCCTATGATTGTACTCTGACAGCTGAATGATTCACCACATCAGCACTAACTTCTGTGACATATCTCACTCTCTGACTTCCGGTTTCATTCTGGGAAGCCTGAAACTGTCCTGAAACAACTTGACTGTGATGTTTCTGATTCACATCTGAGCGCGTGCGGCTGCCGACGCTCTGTGTGATGTCATCTGGTCACGATTAGATCTTATAATACTGTTTTAGTCCTGTGATGTTTCTCAGACTTTACTCGGCCCACAGCTCTTTTGAAAGACATGTAGGGTTTTTTCACAACCTGGCAACCTAAAACTTATTCTCATTAATGGTTTTAACTGGTCTATAAAATATTAGTGAAAGATTTATTCACCATAAATAAAGCCGTTAGGTACAACTTCTAAACCCTTTATAAAGGGAGCCTTATTAGAACGTGGTACAAGTGATATTTCTACAGTTAATGCATGAGCTTCTGGTACTTTATGATCATTTTAAATTCGCTGAGGCTGTACTCTAGTGTTCATAGATTCTCTATATATTCCAATATTTACTTCAGAATTGTGCCTCTGTTTTATGTTTTTATCCATCCAGAAACATCCATTTTTCATTTTAGCCAATTTACACAACACACAGCAACACTGCAGGTATTACAGTAATTCTCCTATGATATTATATAAGTTAGTATTCCTATGATATTCCAATACTCTCTTTCTCTCTCTAGATTAAATCGTGTAGTGTTTCTATGATATTCCAATATGTACTGAGACACATTGCCTGTAATATTTCCATAGTTATAAGTATATATAGGTAAGTATTGCTGTGGTATTCTCACAGTAATCTTACTGTGTTGTTGTAGTTATTTCTCTGTATACCCACTACTCTCTCTGTAGTACTTGTATGATATTTATATGAATATTTATTTAGACATACCGCCTGTAATGTTCACATACGGTAGTGCAATATTCCCAGTGCTGGAAAGTAACTAAGTACATTTACTCAAGTACTGTACTTAATGTGAGGTACTTGTACTTTAATTGAGTCTAATGTTGAGGTTTGGACTGTTGGTTGTGAAGGAGTCACTTTGGGCTCTGGCTCATTGTGATCAATCAATCAATGGATTAATGGAGAAAAGAATCAGCAGATGAATCCAGAATGAATCATTAGATACAAACTAGCTGAAAATGAGCTCCAACAGTAAAATCCTGCTTTTCCATGAATGATGAGGAAGAATCATCTGATGAGATCAGACAGAACATTTACTGCTTTAATACTCAACACTACACTTTACTGAGTATTTGTACAGTGTGGTATTAGTACTTTTACTGCAGTACAGGATTTGAATACTTCCTCCACCTCTGAATATTCCTCTCTTTAAAGTCTTCAGTTTTTCTTCTGGTTAGAAAGTTTTTTACGCTAAATTTATGTTAAAGTTCAAAGTGGAAGTGAGTGACACACACACACACACACACACACACACTGGGAGTGGTCGCACTTCATCTCCAGTTTACTGCAGCAGCGTCAACAAACAAACAAACAAACAAACAGCTTATTGATCCGCTGGGGAACCGATCGATCAGCTGACGGGAATTAAAGCAGAGATCAATAACGTGGCAAAAGTTTGGGCAGAGAGAGGAAACACACACTCACACACACACACACACACTCAGCTGATCGGTGTCGGTTGATCCCGGAGCTCCGGGGAATGAAAAGCAGAGACTCACCGGTCATCAGTCCTCCTCTCCGGGCACACAGCTCCGCTCAGTCCCGCTCCTCTGTGGGTGCGTGTGTGTGTCAGTGTGTGTGTGCTGGAGGGACAGCGGATCTGTATCTCAGCGCGAGGCGGGCGGGCGGAGCTAATGAAGAGGAGGAAGTCCGAGAGGAGAGAGAGAGGAAGTGGTGGAGCAAGTTTGAGGAAGTTTACTGTGTGTGTGTGTGTGTGTGTGTTGCGGTGTGGAAGTAACACCGGGCTTTTCTGTTTGTTCAGTCCAGAGTTGAGAAACACTAAAATGTTTCTAAAGTAATTCAAAGAACCAATCAGAGATCAGCATGTACACCAACACGAAGCCCCGCCCACCACTCGATTGATTGACAGCTAACACAGAAACTAACTAGTTCAACGGGGGGAGGCAGCTATCTAGCTTAGCTTAGCAGGGGAAACAGCTAGCTTGTCTTAGCATGAAGATACAGTTAACAGGGTGTCACGTCATGATTGACAACTGGGAGTGTGCTGTGATAGGTTCAGGCGGCTGTATAGGCGGGAACTCGATCCCACGGCTCCACCGCGGATCACTACTGCACAGACTCTGGCTCCAAATGACTTCACCAGCACAAGATGACAGCTCCGTATCCGGGGTATTTTTCATTTTTTACTGTTACAGGAAGTGGAGAGTCTATGGAGTCTATGATAAAGACTGTAAACAGGGGGAAACAGTTAGCTTAGCATAAAGACTGTAAACAGGGGGGACAGCTAGCTTAGTATAGCATAAAGACTGTAAACAGAGGGGAACAGCTAGCTTAGCTTAGCATAAAGACTGGAAATGGGGGAACAGCTAGCTTAGCTTAGCATAAAGACTAGAAACAGGGGGAACAGCTAGCTTAGCTTAGCATAAAGACTGTAAACAGGGGGGACAGCTAGCTTGTCTTAGCATAAAGACTGTAAACAGGGGGGACAGCTAGCTTGTCTTAGCATAAAGACTGTAAACAGGGGGGACAGCTAGCTTGTCTTAGCATAAAGACTGTAAACAGGGGGGGCAGCTAGCTTGTCTTAGCATAAAGACTGTAAACAGGGGGGACAGCTAGCCAGGCTCTGTCCAACACACTCAGCCAGAAGAAGAAGCATTCACTGACTTCAAGTCGTCTTTGTTGGACGTTTTGTTTCTCTGTTAAACTTGTGTATCTGCAGACTCTGTGTTGGAGCCATTTCAATGGTGGCCTTTGGTTGGCGCTGTGGACATCTTTTTAGTCTATTTAAGCTTAGCACTAATTGATACAGGTGTGGCGCACAACAAGGTCGATGTTTTTTTTGACCGTAAGGCACGGTAAAGATTTATGTTTATTAGTTTGAGAAACATGTTTTGGAAACATTGAAAATAAATGGATTGGTATATCCAACGTAAGATTTTGGCTTGTTTTTGGATTTTTTTGGGGGATTTTTTTGGGGGATTTTTTTTTTTGGTGACTACAGAAGACAAAAGAGCCTATATCGAAGCACGCCATCTACACCGAGCCACGTGTACAAAAACAGGCCAAAGCAAACTGTGCGTCAACACTCTGATTTTGTCGTCACTCCCTCAAACACCTCGACTTCCTGTCATCTGTTTTGAACCTCCTCACAGTTTGAGACGCTCGCGGCTGATCTGAGAGCAGCTCTGTCTGAGGACGTCTCTAAAACTACATCTTTTACCTCAAGCTTCACCTGCACGTCCTCTCTCTGCCCGCAGGGTGGCGCCATTACGCCGCTGCGTCAAACAGATGCTGCCTTCCTGTGCTGTCAGAAATTAGACAACCAGGAAAGAAAACGGGAGATTGTGAGCAGAGAATCTGTGGAATTCAGCTGATTTTACTTCATGATGAGTCTGAAACTGTAACACACTGATGTTTGTGCTTGTGGCTCGTGGCAGCAGGTTCGACCAGTTTAACCAGTAAACCAGCTCCTCTGAACCCCCTTTCTCTGTACTGGAACACTACTGGCTCCAGATTTGCTGTGTGATGATGTGATTAAACACGTAAATGTAGAAATACAGAAATAATGAAGATCTTTGAGACCCCTCATCACGCCTAATGTATTTATATTTAACATGTCAGACGTGTTCTGTGCATCAGTGCATCAATCTTTATCAAAAGGATTCAAGTTATTTATTGTCACATGCATTCAGATTAGAGCTGAAACTATCAGTTAATATTTGAGTAGTCAATACTTTGATAATCGAGGAATCGTCAGGTCATTTTTTCAAACACAAACAGCCGTATTCATGAAACAGTTATCTGAAGAGGATGTCACAGCTCTGGAAACTGGAGTTGTTTTTTACTATTTATGACATTTTATAGATTATATAGATTATTATATTGCTTTATAGATTAAACTAATCGATATAGTACCTGCAGGCACTACTCAGGGCTGTGAGAATAATGCAAACTTCTTACACTCAATATTCTCGAGTTGAACAGTAATCAAATGTGAAACATTAGATGTGGCAATAAAGGAGAGATACACAAACAGTATTTATTTATTTGAGATCAACAAAAACAATGTGATAAAGTTATAATACAGCAATTTACACAGCGTATCTATATTTCTTTATGAGGCTAACATTTATGTGGAAAACATGATATGACACATTTTATAATACGGTGTTTTTGTAGATTGATATAAATATGTTAAATGCAGAAAACAGTATTCACATACTTTGTTTTATTTTATTTATTTATTGATTTATTTAGATGGTGACCAGTTCAGAGTGTAAAATGTGACATTCAGAAATATCAGAAAATAGAAACTGAAGACCTTAAAATGACATCACATGAACAAACGATCAGGAACATTTTCCAGGAAGTAAAAATGATCAGAGACAAGAAATCAGGTGTGAACGTCAGGTGATGTTGGGCTTTGTGCTGCATATTCACGACCAGGTGAGACCGTCAGTCTGGAGGCCTTGGGGCAGCGGAGCACCTGTCTCACCTCCTGTCTTACCTCCTGCAGGTTGTGCTGGTCGGTCACTGAGATGTGCAGCAGGTCAGTCATCACTTTTCTGACCTTATTTTACCTGTAACACTGAGTGTGTTTACACGTGCACCAGAATCCTGTTTAGATCAATGATTTAAAGTGTTAAACAGAGTGGATTGAAGGTACAATCACATCTTATAAAAAACAAATATGAAATTAAAAAGACAGTAAAAGAGAAAAAATAGAAATATATAAATGCAATAAAATGGGGATGCAATTTAGGATTATTTTCATTATTGATTCATCATTTCACCATTCACAATATCCCAGAGCCCAAAGTCCAATAAAGAGATTTCCTTCTCCATCATTATGACAAATATAATATAAATAAATAATTTGAGAAGCTGTGGTCAGAAAATGATTGGCGGCATTTTGCTTGAAAAATCACTAAAATGATTAATCAATTATCAGAATATCTCCTGATTATCGACTAATTGTTGCAGCTCTACAATACAATACAATCTAATGAAGATTATTTTTTTTTAATTCGCCTCTCTGAATTCGGAGCTTTTGGCGGGTCCATGAACGCAGCGCAGGCGGATCTCGGGGAGTTTTTTCTCAGCAGCAGTCTGTGGAGTTTGAGTCGCGGGTGGAGACCTGAGGAACAAACTGTTTTATCACCGCACTCTGACTTTGTTTCGATCAGTGTGTGTGGGATCGATCGGACCTGATCAGACCGGATCGATGGATTAGAGGAGCAGCTGCTGCAGAGGTGAGTGATGAGAACTTCAGGGTTCAGACTGCTGGTCCGTCTCGACTCTCTGAACTCGAAGTGAAGCGCGTTTTTCTGCAGCTTGTTGTCCGTCGCAGGGATGTTGGTGTGAAAGCGACCAGCTGTGTGACCTCTGACCTCTGACCTCCAAACACGTTATTATAAAGACAAGTAATCCACCCTGACGGAGGAGCTTTGTAAGAAGCTAATCAATGAGCCGCTGAAGCTGAGAGAGCTGTTTGAGCTGAGATCAATCACTCGAGGATCGATATGTGTGTGGGTTTGGTCGCGTGCTGGTGCAGGTGATGTTAAGGTGGATTTATTTAAGGTTCATTTACAGTTAAAAAAGACAAAAATCACAGTTGGTTTTGTTGTTCCGGCTGTGTGAGATGAACAGAGGACAGTGAACGCCTCCACGTTTGTTCTTCAGAGCAACTTTTAACTTGAATTTCTTTCTCAAACTTTGTTTTGTTTGCGTGTGTAAATATTATATGAACGCACCAATAATCCTCCTTAAAACAGCGTCACGTGACATAAAGATATTTAGTCTAAATTAGCACCTGATGTCATTTAAACGGAGATGAGTGATGGACAGTGAAGTAACGAAGTACACTGCGTACCCGGATGTTTGACTTCCAGCAGCTGGAGATTTTGAACAACTTGAGCAAAGAAACTGTGAACTCTAAAAACATATAAACTCTCTATCTATCTATCTATCTATCTATCTATCTATCTATCTATCTCTCTCTCTCTCTCTCTCTCTCTCTCTCTCTCTCTCTCTCTCTCTCTCTCTCTCTCTCTCTCTATCTCTCTCTACATACATACATACATACATACATACATACATATATATATGTGTATATATATATGTGTATATATATATATATATGTGTATATATATATGTATGTATATATATATATATATATATATATATATACACACACACACAAATATAAACTGGTATTCAAAGTAAAACATTAAGCTGCCATTTAAATGTTAAAATGAGGCATTCAGTTGCTGCTAACATTCAGATCACATTATGGCGATTATTTGCTTCCATAAACGTCCTCCGCCAACAACAAGCACCAGGAGCAGGACCTGGACCCCAAACACACACCCACACACCCCCAGTGCCCCCCAAAGAGACGGCTACAGAGAACAAACTGGTTTTATTTTGAAATCTAGTTTAAATGTGTAAAACCGTTCTTCCTCTCTTTCCTCAGACATGGAGGGCGTGTGTGTGTGGCTGGTGTGTGTGTGCGTGCTGAGTGTGTGTGTCGGAGCTCACAGTTCATTGGACAGGAGTGACCACGCCCACCCGGACCACCAGCACCGCCATCTGGTTTCCAACGGCAACGCAGCCTCAGGTAGGAAACAGAAACACTTCCTGTGTGTGTGTGTGTGTGTTGTTGTCGTGTTCCCCTCAGGATGAACTGTAATAATCCTCTGACTTTTCATCTAGCGCCATCATCAGGTCAACATGTTAATGTGTCCAACACTTTGGTTTATGACCAAATACCTGCAGAACTACAGACATTCCCATCAGCCTCAGCTGCACTCTGTGTTTACTGCTAACTAGCTAATGTTAGCATGCTAACATGCTAAACTCAGATGGAGGATCCAGTCCGTCTGGGAGTGTGCTGTGATAGGTTCAGGCGGCTGTATAGGCGGGAACTCGATCGCGGATCACTACTGCACAGACTCTGGCTCCAAATGACTTCACCAGCACAAGATGACAGCTCCGTATCCGGGGTATTTTTCATTTAGTCCGTCCAGACTAAAGCAGCGTTTTTCTGGCGGAGCTTTTCTAAAACGCTGTAACTTTCTGTGAGATTGTTCATTTTAAATGTCTGGATTTCTGTTGACTTTGTGAGACGACTGTTCAGCTGTCTGTCTGAACTCTCAGATGTTACCTGTTCTCAGGTAGTTCAGGTGTTTCACTGAGGACAGACGTCTTTCTGAAATCACAAGTGTAACGTGGACGGAGTCTAAAGCTCAGACAGGAAGAACATCACAGGAGGAGGTGGGGGGGTGAAATCGTCACTGTGTCCAATTAAAACTCTGCAGACAGTGGTGTGTGTGTGCGTGTGTGTGCGTGTGTGTGTGTGTGCAGCAGAGATAGCGTGGGAGCTAGGCGTTAGCTCACCACAGCTTCCTGGAGGTGACACGTTGATGATGTCACAGGAAGCATGGTGACAGAAATAGACGCGTCTCTGCTTCGTCTGGAGGAGACGAAGGTCCCACCTTCAGGTCTGAGAGCCAATAGGAAGAGAGTACAGTCCCCAGGTGTGAGGTGTGTAACTCCTGTAGTGTCAGAGCGAGACGCTGACAGGATCTTCACTGTAAAAAGAGAAATAAAAATCCAACAAATGTTACTGAGCAGGTAGAACTCTATCTTCCCTTGGTAGCTAACGTTAGCATGTTAACGTTAGCATGTTGGCTTCCGTCTCAGCTCTGGTTTTTGAGGGTTTTCACCCGACAGATCGTCTCTTCTCCACGTCTGTGTTCTCTGCTGTCTTCACCCTTCAGTCCTCTGGGCTTTTCTTTCTTCTGGAACAGAACCTGAAGTTCTGGCTTCACCTCGGCTCTCGTTTGATCTAATGAAGTTTCTCTGTTTACAAGAGGAACCTTCACAAGGTGCATGATGGGAGGTGAAGTGTTTCTGCTGTGTTGCAGTGTGTTCAGTGTGTGACTTTGACTCGACCTTCCTGTTTAATTCTATTATCTCTGTATTTTTATCCTCACAGCTGCTGATCTTAATCCTCACACTAAACTCAGACCTTTAGCTGAAGCTGTCACTCTGTCTACCTCTCTGTCTTCTTCTGTGGTGTGGTGCTGTCAGAGTGCATGAGGGGATTTATTCCAGGATCAAAGGGTTACCAGCCGTCCTCCTGGAGACACCTGTGTTATAGGTTTTAATCTGTAGCATCAGATTTCACCCACTGACTGCAGCGCTGCACATGTTCTGTTGTCCATGGTTAGTTTGTTGGTGTGAACGCAGCCTGACAACTGAGCCCCCACCCCCCCACCACAGTTTATAACAGTTTGACTCTGTATGGCCACAGGTTTGCAACACGCTATAATGTTACCATGTATACAGAGAGTTAGCTGTTAGCCACAACTTGAGCCCTGGTAATTTTAGTCCATATATTAGTCTACATGTAGTCAGAGTCCATCAGCAGCTCCTGTCTGCAGTGTAACATGGATGTTCAGACAACATCACTGATCACTGTGATACTGAAGAAAAGCTCTTTGTTCTGGACATCAGAGACAATGAGAAGTCTCACTGAAGGATTCAATATGAGTTTCATGTCTGAGAGTTCAGACCTGACTGAGTGAGGAGGAGGAGGAGGAGGAGGAGGAGTGAGATGATGTCAGTCAGTCTCTGATGGCATTTTCACACCTGACCTGTTTGGTTTGGTTAAAACTATCCCTGGTGTGTTTGCCTGGTTAGTGCAGTTGCTTTGGGCAGGTGTGAACACAGCAATCAGACCAAAACAACCACAAGAGAGACCCTTTAGAGGAGGTGGTCTCAGTCCGGTTCCAAATGAACTCTGGAGCGGTCTCGATCCGACCTAACTACCAGGTGTACTCCGCACATTTGAGCTAAACGGCTCCTGTAGCCAGGTGTGCTTTGCATTCTGGGATGCAGCAGAGCAGCAACGTAGCAGCAGCAGCTAGCTGGAGAACGAAACAGCAACGTTTGCTTTGGTTTTACTGGTGGACTACAAACCAGCAGGCATGGTGCATGCCTCCGCCTACTGTTACTGTGTGTGACATCCCCAGACACATGACCAATGCGCAGAGTGAACGTTCTCACCTGATTTGTGAAAAGAAACTGAACCAAGTTCACAAACTTCTAAGCTGATTCAGAGCAGAGCAAACCAGCTGCAGGAGAGAAATTTCTTAATCTCCAGTTTGAAAACTTGTGTTTTAAACCAAACTAACCAGTTTGCTCTTGACAGACTGTTGGAGCTACAGCATGTAAACCTGCTCCGTCAGATCTCTAATCTGTCCTAATATTTACCCAGAGAGCTAACACACACTCTCTCTCTGCTGCAGGTTTACTGTTATGTCGCTGTTATCTGCAGTGTGAACAGCTGATATTTATCCTCCAGTCTGAATGATCTGACATCTGGATCAGCTGCAGCTCTGTCAGCGCTCATAATCTAAACGTAAGGAGGTCAAAGGTCACCAGAGCTAGAAGAGGCACTGTAAGTGTTTACTTAAGACCTCTGTAAAAACACTGCGAGGTGAGACTGTTGGATGCTCTTTTGACTGATCTGCAGGAAGGACACGATCTCACCTCATCAGTCTGAACCCAGGTTAGAAACAGAGTCTGCTACCTTTCCTCGACCTCATGACGTTTTCCATCGAGGGAAAGTGTTTAAAGACAGAGGACGCCATTCTGTTGACTGTTTGAGGTCCAGGTGACGGACGTCTCTGCTGAAGCATCCTGGAGATGCTGTTAGTGAGGACGCTACGTTTTAAAATGTAGATGGATTAATGTAGACGCGCACACACACACACACACACACACACACACTCACTCACTCTCAGCTGAGCGATCATGCAGAGCCTCTCAGACGTTCTGGAGGCTGAAATGACCAAATGTAGGCATGAATGAAGTTCTTGCTCTGATCTGTTTAAATCTGCTGCGTTGTCATGGTGATGGCCGCTGCAGGAGATAAGTGATTTGATGGATGATGCTAGCTGCTAGCTGAAACTTGCTGCTGCTTTGTGGAGGAGTCTGAAGAAACGTCAGTGTGTTTGGTGAAAGAACATGTTTTGAATAGTTGAACTGTGTTGGCTGTTTATTAGAGAACCCACAGTGTTCAATGTTAAATACATACGATTCTGTCAAATATTTAAATGAACCAACAAAGAGTTTTACTGGATTTCTCCCGCTGACATGTTTTATTTCATGTCATGTCACCATGACACTGGTGTTGTCGCCGCCCTCTCACTTTTCAGCCAATCATGTTCGCCCTGCCTCTCTTAAGCTAGCAAGCTCAACAACATGCTACCAGATTTAGCCAGTTAGCTCCTGTTAGCTAGAGCAACAACAGTGTCAGTTATTCTGAATCAACGCACTCGCTGCTGTAAAGAAACACAGACACAGTCAAACCTCTTTAGCTGAACAAGGCTGCTCATGCCACCTAGCTTAAGCTAGGATTAATACTCAACATCAAAGTGAGCAGCCAGTGTTAGCGATGTTAGCTAGCTCCTGTTGCCGTGAGCACACAGTGAAAGGGAACATCTTCAGATTCAAAATGTGGCAGAATTAACTGAATCAACTAGCTAACGTTAGCTGCTGCTGTTAACTCTTCACTTTGATGCTGAGTAATAAGCTCACAACCCCGCCTGGCTAGGTAGCCAGCTAGCTAGGTAGCATGTGCGGTCTTGTTAAGCTAAATAAATACAAGATGTTGGTTTTCTAAACCCGTCCTAATGGTAAAGAAACAGGAAAGTACTCAAGTACTGTACTTCAGTAGAATTCTAGGTACTTGTACTCCCATTTATGTTACTTTATACTTCTACTGCACTACATTTCTACAGCTTTAGCTGCAGGTTACTATGAAGAGAATATAACACTGACGGTCGCAGTACACAGTACTTTTTCTTTTGATACTTTAAGTACATTTAGCTGCTTATACTTTTGTACTTCTACTGAAGTACAATTATGAATTCAGAGTATTTTTTCTTTAGAGTATTCTTGAGACGTATATTACACAGTGTGTTTGCAGGTTTGCATATTTTAAAGAGTAAAAATTATCTGACAAAGAATCATTTAATTTAAAATCTGTTGTGTGCTCATTCAGTGTATTAGCATGTTTGATATTATCCACATAAATGCACAATAATAACCTTTGTTTTACTCATTTGTCCTGCTCTGTTCAAAAACATGATCGTATTGATCTCCGGTTTCCCTGCACACACAATAATAGAGCTGCAATGATTGAAAAGAAAATTAATTGCCAGCTATTTTGATTATCGAATAATCATTACATTAGCTGCTTCCAGCTTCTTAAATGTGAGGATCTGCTGCTTTTCTTTGTCCTTTCTGACAGTTACTGAAGTCTTTGGATTTTGGACAAAAGAAGCAGTTTGAAGACGTCACTTTGGGAAACTGTGATGAGCATTTTTCACAATTATTTTGACATTTTATAGACTAAACAATTAATCGTGAAAATAATCTGCAGATTAATCAATAATGAAAATAATCGTTAGTTGCAGCCGTAAACAATAATCATCTAATAATCTGAAGAAAATATCATTTTTGCTTGTAAAAAGTATTTTCTTTTCTCAGATTGTTTCAGAGCGCTCAGAGTTGAGGCACAAATATACTTCCATACTTTTCCCTTTGTAGGTTGTATTGAACAGTAGCAGCAGTAGTGATAGTAGTAATCCTGTGTTGTAGATCTGTGTGTGATAGACCAGCAGCTCTGTCAGGACGAGAACTCCCGGCTGAGTTTCGAGGCGATCTGCAGCATCCACAAACTGATGGACGACGACGCCGACGGGACGGTGGACACGGCCGAGACGGACGAGGTGAGACGCAGACAGAATATGTTTATTGATCAGAAGAACCTTTTCTGTGATGTGAGGCAGCGCCGTGGAGCTCTAACTGCCCCCCCCCTCCACAGTTTCTCAGGGAGGATCTGAAGTCTCACGACCCCAAAGCCAAACACAGCAGCTTCCACCGAGCCGACCTGCACATCAGTGTGGAGGACATGTGGACCACCTGGAAGAGCTCAGAAGGTGAGGGCTACTGCAAATATATGCTTGAGTACATATTTGTACTAGAGTAGAACTTCTACTCCACCACATCTCAGAGGGAAATATTGTACTTTACTTTTACTGCACTACTGACAGTTTAGGTAATTTACAGATTCAGATTTTTTTTTACAGAAAACACATGAAGAGTTTATAAAATTTGATGTTTGTTCTAAATGAAACTCCCCAACAGTTTCTACAAGTACAGCTGATCGATCAGTCCATTAATCAATAAGCTGACTGACAGGAAATGAATGGTTTTTGCTGATTTTCCTTTGAATGATGTTAATAATGTTGAGGTTTGGACTGTTGGTTGTGAAGGTGTCACTTTGGGCTCTGGCTCATTGTGAGCAGTCAATCAATCAATCAATCAATCAGTGGATTAATGGAGAAAAGAATCAGCAGATGAATCCAGAATGAAGACAGTTTGGCTAAAAACACGTCTCTTCTGATGCTTTAATGTTTCTGTCATCCTATTGGTTCAAACAGCCCGATATGTTGCTGTTAGCATGTTAGCATCTGTCAGATTAGCAACAACATTTTCACACAAGTTAGTGATGTGTTAATGTGTTAATGTGTGTGAGTTTTTTTTAGTGTGTGATGTGTTAGTGTTTGTTAATGTGTGTTAGTGATGTTAGTGATGTGTTAATGTGTGTTAGTGTGTGATGTGTTAGTGTGTGTTAATGTGTGTTAGTGTGTGTTAATGTGTGTTAGTGTGTGTTAGTGTGTGTTAATGTGTGTTAGTGATGTGTTAATGTGTGTTAGTGATGTGTTAGTGTGTGCTAGTGTGTGTTAATGTGTGTTAATGTGTGTTAGTGATGTGTTAATGTGTGTTAATGTGTGTTAGTGATGTGTTAGTGTGTGCTAGTGTGTGTTAATGTGTGCTAGTGATGTGTTAGTGTGTGCTAGTGTGTGTTAATGTGTGTTAGTGATGTGTTAATGTGTGTTAGTGATGTGTTAATGTGTGTTAGTGATGTTAGTGTGTGCTAGTGTGTGTTAATGTGTGTTAGTGATGTGTTAATGTGTGTTAGTGATGTGTTAATGTGTGTTAGTGATGTGTTAGTGTGTGTTAGTGATGTGTTAGTGTGTG
>VMKM01002505.1:0-68485 GCA_008360985.2 Macquaria ambigua
AAGGCTTGTGTTGTACCACAGCTCTAAGCTATTTACTGACAGACACAACAGCATTTATCTGCAGACAGTAAGACAGGAAACAGATCTGTGTGTGTGTGTGTGTGTGTGTGTGTGTGTGTGTGTGTGTGTGTGTGTGTGTGTGTGTGTGTGTGTGTGACAGCCAGTTTAAAACATGAATATTACTCACTATTTCATTTTCTGGATACTCTCTCTTTCTTTCATTTCCTTGCATCATTGTTGGCATAAATAGTGAAATGAAGTGTTGCCCAAGGATTGAAACAAAAGTCATTTCTTGTACTTCTTTGGCAGTTTTGTTCATGTTTTGACAGTTGAATCAATAAAAAATCCTTGAGTGTAGTTTCAGTGAGTGGTTTATAGTCTGAGGGAGATAAAAGAGAGAGAGACAGACAAAGAGAAAGTGAGAAAGAGAGATATTTAAAGGTTGTTCTGAGTGGCATATACCCAAGTAAAATATTACTGTTCACACTGGCAGTAGTAGCCCCAATCGCTAGAAAAACCTGCTAAACACACACACACACACACACACACACACACACACACACAGGGTTCCTGATAACTGCATTTATAGTCCTTTGTCTGACAGGAAAAAAACAGAGCTGAGTAAACGAAAGAGTTTGTGGCCAAAACGACAAGAAAGATGGAGAATGTGCTGAAGTTACTCTCTATTTTAAACAATAGTGTGTGTATGTGTATGTCACTGACCATTGAGAGTGTACTCTTCCTTTAAATATGCTCAAATTAGTCCCAAAGATGTCATAATAGTTATACAAGATGTGTTTTAAGTTTGGTGATAACTAGAATAAAACCAGCATTGCCTTAACAGAAGCTGTACCAACTTCTGCCAATGCCAATGATGTATTTATGTGTGTAAGAAATATATATAATATATTTGATATCATTGTCCACTGCCCTCAATTAACCCAACATAGTTCAATAAGAAGAGAGTCCATTTGTATGAATCTGTTAATTTGAAGTGAAAGCTAATTATCTAGATCTAGATTTGTAGAGCTACACTCCATGGGGAATGTTAGTAAAGGCTGTAGGGCACTGAAATTGTATGTATGTGTGTGTGAGTGCATGTCTGTGTGTGTGTGTATGTGTATTCAGTGCAGAGGTTAACCTCTTCCTTTTCCTCCCTAACAAGGAATGGTCAAAGGTCGCGATACAAATGGAGGGAGAGGAGGAAGGAGGGATGAAAGGATAAATTGTAAAAGGAGGCAGGGAAGGAGACTCGAGACTGATTGGAAGCCAGAAGTCTAATAAGGTCTATAAATAACCACTGGTAACGGCTGACAGAGAACCACTGAGCTGCCTGGTCGAAAAACTCTTGACACAAGATTTCACAACTTCTGTCTTCTTTCTTTGTCTTTTTTTTCCCCTCTTCATTTGTAATGCTTATTTTTGTTTTATAATACAGATCTCACACATGGAGCTTCACTCACCAACTTCAAGTACATTTTCTGTCTCTGGGTCATGTGTTAAAGGCAGCCAGAATCTATGTTTCAGCAAAGATGATTTTGTAATTTCCCCCCTCATGATATTGTGAAATTTCCAAGTATATTCTCTTGCAACATAAGAGTGAGTAAAAGTCACCAAATTCCAGATTTTTACATAAGGAATCGGCTTTAATAGGCAGTTTGCCCTTATTTGTACTAAAATAAATGATTGTTAAGTGTATATGAATACTGGACTAAATAATTTTGACTTAATCTTAACTCAAAACATGTCACAGCAAATATATGACATACAAAATTTGACAAATATATGAATTCATCAATGTTTTAAAAATGGGGTTGCCACTTTTTGAATGGGGTATGATTTTTAAAATGCATGTGCTTTTGCTGTAAACCTGTCTGAGAAAATATTGGGCGTAAAAATGTTGCAACAGTCAAACACAAGAGAATCTGGGTTTACCAGTTTCATTCACTAATTCATTCTGCATTTTGTCCTGCAACTTGTTTCCTCTGACAGCATTTATTCAGAGTGGGAAATCTGAGACTCTGAAAATATCTGGAGAAAATATTTGTTTTCTGAAAGTCACCACTTTGATTGTGCACACACAGAATCTCATCCATACAGTAGTAGCTCAGGTGTTAAAATAACTGGGAAAATGACTGACTTTACTGGAAAAGTTAACATGGTTCATGAGTTCAAAGTGTGAAATCTGAATAAACGTATCTGCCTTTTTATCTCTCTTCCCTGTCCTGTCCTTTAACTTCCTGTCGCTCTCACCCTCCACTTTCAACCTGTCTGTCCTCCCTTCTTAAATCTATGCACTTTCCTTTCTGTCTGTCTGTCTGCCTGTCTACATTCTTCCCTATCAGATAGCTGAAGTCTTATCGGTGTGGAGGTGCTGAGTACTGAGCAGCTCCACCGTAACAACAACACATTCCTGCCTGCGATGTGTCTGTGTGTGTCAGTGAATGTGTGTGTTTTAGTTTAAGATATGAAAGTAAAGTTAACGGATGCGTTTTAGTCTGCATGAGCACGTCACAGGGAAAGAGAAAGACAGGGTCTGTTTTTGCGAGGTGCAGGAGTGTGTTTTTATAGATATGAAAGTGATGCGAAAATAAATCGGTGTGTGTGTGTGTGTGTGTGTGTGTGTGGACACATTCCTCTTCGCCACCTCCAAACCCGGCTGACTCTGCTCTGAAGGCCAATCAAAACAGACGTAAATCGTGGCCAGATATAAAAGCCATGCCAAGGCAAAGGACTGTGTGTGTGTGCGTGTGTGTTTGTGCACACATGTGGGTGTGTTACAAGGGAAACTATACTTCTGTCTTAACTTAATTTAGCAGCAAAAGCTAAAATTAGGTCTTCATATTATGAAAACATTGCAAAAGCATTTAGTTTGGTATTAATTTCAATCTCAGAGTTTCAAAAATATCAGATTATTATCATAGGATCTTAATAATTTTATAATAAATAATAAAAACATAATTGTGTAAGGTTCAGATTCCATCATGGGAAAAAGATGCTTATAGGCAAGGTTGCACAATGAACATTAACAGATGATTTTATTTTTAGATCAGTAACAAAATTGTACCATAATAGAGGAAAAGGTTTTGCTGCAGAGAAACCTTTAATGAAACTGGGTACTTGTAAAATGCTTTGACACAAATTTGAGCTGACTTTGTCCTGTTTAACTGCCACCATGGATCACTGGCTAATTTACAGCATGTTACCTGATCCACCAAGGGAATACCAACACAGGTGTGTGTGTCCGTGTGTGTGTGTGTGTGTGTGTCTGGCTGTATGTGTGTGTGTGTTACAGGATCTATGGTAATGCTATTACCCTATCAGCATCTCATTTCCACCCCCAGTTCTTTGCCTGTGATGCTATCTGCTCCATTTATGAAGATATGATTACAAACATGCAGCTCTTCAGTCTGGTATGAGAGATGTGCATACCTGAACACGTGTGTGTGTGTGTGTGTGTGTGTGTGTGTGTGTGTGTGTGTGTGTGTGTGTGTCTATGTGTGTGTGTGTGTGTGTGTGTGTGTGTGTGTGTGTGTGTGTGTGTGTGTGTGTGTGTCTGTGTGTGGGGGGGACGGGTTCTGTCAAGATTTTATGTCCATGTCAATACTTAACAACAATGTTAATACCATAACAACACTCAATATATTATTAGGGGAGATGCAACTTTATTGAAACATGTGCAGGAAACAGCTTGTTGATTTTAATCAGATTATTGACAATAAACATATTACTAATCACATGTTATACAAAGCTACGACAACTCTTTTCATATGAAGAGTATTAAAGATACAAAGGGCTGGATGGACGGACATGAGATGAGAGAAAAAGAGAAAGGAAAACACATAAGATTTACAGAGGGAACAGTTTACAGAGGGGGAAATATGTATGAATGACAGAGAGGAGGGAAAAAGCAAAAAATCCAGAGCTGCCTTCTGGACAGAGTAGAGAGTGTAAAAACAGAAAGTTATCATTTTGAATCCCATAACTGGCTGTCAAACCCTAGACAGAAGCAGTCAGGTGAGGGACAGAGTTCTAGGAAAAGGAAATGAAGAAGACATGCTCTCTTCTCTTTCATAACAGCAAGCATTGCCCTTCTCTGCTCCCTCAACAAAAACTCATTGCTGTAAAGCAAAGCACTGAACCCGCAGCTGCTCCAGAGGAGCTGCTCCATGGTCAACTCTACAAGATTACACTTGAACTGGGCAGCTCCCAGGCGTGTGTGTTTGTGTGTATGTGTTTGATGTGTGACCCTTGTTCCTCGGTGGCTACCCCCCCCCCCCCAGCTATTCCAGTAGAAGAGAATGGGGCAGCGCCAGGGTCAGTTTCTGCTGCAGCAGATATTTATCAGGCAGCTTTACACCACATTTGTTTATCCCAGTCTGAAAATCCAACAGGACAATCAGAGTACCTGTGACATGTGGTGATCATAGGTTTATTCTAAAACCAGCACTTACTAATTATTAATATTACATTAATAATAATGTCCAGATATTTGCTGTTCTTGACATTAAAAATCTCTAATGTAACTGCAACTTTTTCCTGATAAATCCTGATCACCTCCAACTTTTGTTGCAAAGTGTACAGCACATTTGTACACGGCTCTCCAACAGAGCTGTAGACTTGGTAAATGGACTACATTTCTATAGTGCTTTTGTACCAAATGACCTGGCCTATCTCCTGCCTTGCATGGCTACAGAGCATGAATATTTAATTATTGGACTAATACATTGAAAGAACTGTGTAAAAAAGACTACTGACACAGTTTTGAAAGGAAAATGTTCAAATACAATGCCATTTTAGTGTCCAGCTACCTGAGAGACTACACTTGTTACTTGTCCTTAAGGACTTGAGACTTGCTATTACGAGACTTGCGGCTTGACTTGGACCTGTCCCAACAGCCTTAAAGTAGAGGTTCCTCTAAGACTGGAGGTTGTGACATTATTAAACATGATACCCCATTTTGGTGTAATCATACAGCCTGTGAGGCCAAAAAAAAGTCTTCCACCATTAGAGATACTAATATCTCCAGGATTTAGGGTTTGATTGGAGCCACAACTGGTGCAGCTTTCACTGAAATCATGAATCAAATCACACAGGATTTACATTATATCTGGGTTATCAGGCCTCCTAAAACTCAGCTTCATTTTAGTTTGTTTGAAAATATGAGACTGACTGAGCTCTAATGAAATAAATCTAGTGTAGCTGTACTGTAATTTCCACTGTTTTTCACTTCAGCCAGCCCGAGACACTGAAGTCATAACATCAAAGCCACCAGCCTGCTGGTAACAGGCAACACCAACTCACCAGGAGTCAAGCTCCCATGGCAGGACACACACACAAGTGAACATGCATGGCTCCACGCTGCTAGCTTATCTCTGATCCACCATCTCCCTTCCTGCGGTTTGGGTCTGATGAAGCCCTGCACTTCAAAGTTTGTGTGTGTGTGCACAAACTGTATGTGCATGTGTGTGTGTGGATGTAATGGAAAGCACCTGCACTCATTGAGGCGGGGAAATATTTTGTGTGAAACAACGAGGAGACGTGGATGGATGAATGAAGCGATGGCTGGAGAGATTGAAGGAAAGATGGATGGATGAATTAAAATATAAATTTTTTTTTTCATCTGTAAAACAATTTTCACAAAGCAGTTTTGTTGGTGAAGCTTTAGAAATAAATACCATTAGACTTAACTTGATAGAGAGACAAAACGTACAGATGGGGGGGCGTCGCCTGAGGATGAAACAAGGAGATGAATTGGATTGAATGCGAGAGGTAGAAAGGCTAAGGTAGGATAGGAAGCGTGGATGGAGGGATGGAAAGAGTGTGGAGGAGGGGATAAAGGAGATTGAAAGAGGGATAGCAGTGATCAAATAAAGCAAAATAAAGATAAAAAAATATGGAACACAGCAGGAAAGAATAAGGAAGAGAGGATTTTAAGCCTCTGAGGGGATCGTACGGTGGATGGAAGGGAAGATTGACGGAGGGATGGGAGGATGAGGAGGATAGAGCACAGTTGAGAAAGTAAATGAGATACAATTGAGGCAGCCTTAAATCTCCATTCATGGAGTAAGTTCTCATGACTGGAGATTTAAGGGGTTTTGGAGCAGTTTGAAAGTGTGCGGTGTATGGATACAGCAGCACTCTTTCATAGTCATTTGTTATTCTTTTTTAAGAGATTTTGCCTTGTTTTACATAATAATTCCTGGATACAGACAGGAAATATGGGGGGCAGAGAGAGTTAGTCTTGTGCTGAAGGTCAAACCCACAGTCTTGCAAATATATGGAATGTGCCAAAAACACAGCAAGCCTCAACAGACACTCAATTCTGCATGGTCGTTAGTATGCTTACCAGAGAACAGAGGCCATCGCTGTAAGATCGACAGCATCTACAGGCTTTGTCTGGTCATATTTTGGTGGAAACGTGCTAGTGTAGCTTTACAGCTGAAAGGAGGATGGCACTGTCCTTCATCCAAAAGCTTTTACAGTTTCATAAAACAGCGAGAGTGGTGATACACGAGTGTCGCTATTCTGTGGAGGAAAGCAAAAGAGAAGGAGGTGCTAAACAAATGATCATGTAAGGACCAAAATGGACAGAAAGTCTCTGGGGTCATTACAAGTTCACTTAATTTTATGGTAAGCTCACCATTGGATCTTGACATGTTAAGTAGAGTTTTTGGCTTGAGAGTGATAGATGAAAGATCGAAGGACCATCAAAATCATTTGGGTTCATCCTCAGGAGCCCATGAATCGCCACCTCAAATCTCATTGTCGCTATTATATCTTGTGGTCCAACGTTGTGACCAAAGAGTGGCACTAGTGGAAAGCTCATTGAGTATCCAAAGTAAGAAGGATTCACCCTGAAAAAAACTGAATGTACACAAGTAGATGCCTGAATAATTAATTTCAATGAGCTGCACACACAACAGGCAGCTGTATTTGAACATCCAAGCAGCCAATAAATATTAAACTGATAAAATGTAAAATATATATTTAAGTTTAACATTGCAGAAACACTGACATGAATTTTACCCCTCAGAAATGTTGGAGGAGCATATGAAATAACACCAACTTCTCTCTGTGGTTTCAGTGTTTTACCTTTATTTGTCTATTGGTGAATTTCTGCTATTTCTAACCACCCCAACTTTAATTTTTAAAAAGTTATCATTTCTGGCTAATCTTTTCCCTTTTTTGCCCACGTTTGTGAACCAATCAGATGTTGGTGGCGTTACTCTTTAAATATTTTTGTGATTCACAACTCAGCCTTCCCCATCAAAACCTTGTTCTTCAGATTGTTTCGGAAGATTCAAATGAGAGGTTAAACTTTATACTAATAAACATTGTCATACGTTTAAAATCAGTCTCTCCTTATTAATTTAAAAATAAAAGATGACTGGATCAGAATCTTTTCAGTTCCCTTCAACAGTCTATCAAATTAACACCAGGAGAGTGGACACACACACACTCTCATACTTGGATTTTACCCTTTTTAACAAGAGGTCACAGGAAGGAAGGGCTTGTTTTTATTGAGTGGTGCTGATGGTCTGATCTTTGAATCTCACATCCCAGAAGATGATCAGTTTAATCCCAAAATGAGTCACACACTACTGGAAAACTCTAACATTTATGTAAATCTTTACTGGAAACAAAGTCAAAATCTATTGTGTATTCTTTGAGTTTATATCTACATTACTAATGAATATCTCAAGAGAGTAACAGTTTAGAAGATATCAAAATGTATACACACTCCTTTGTGTTCCTGGAATGAAAATGTTGTTTCTCAATGTGCAAGTTATTAAGGAAACTAAAGCTGCGTAATAACAGAGTCTCTTCTTCTCATGCCAAAACTAGATGACTGATACCATTAAACATCAATACAAGTCTGTGAGTCACAGACTCAATTAATGGAAGTGATGAAACGCATGCACATCCAAACAGTGTTTTCCTGAGGGTTATTGGGATGTTTGTTTTAGAGAAAGAGAGTGAAAGACAGATGGAGAGGAATGAGTGTGAAAGGGGCAGAAAGTAGAAACGTTATCCAAAAGTGAGTGGGAAAAGCTAAATAACGAGCATTCATTTGACAGAGCAGGAGAAAACCCCCTTTTGAAAGTGGCTTATTAGATTTCACTGTACTTTGCTTTTAAAAGCCAGGAGTTTGGGACAAAATTATATGTTTCAGAGCACTGTTAGCAAAAAATTCTGCCTCGAGTAGCAAAAGCAAAGACATTTGTCTCAACAGTGGAGCGGCCGGCTATTCATTTTGAGCAGAAACCCATGTAATTTACTGCTTTCCCAAGCACAATGTAAACTAAATTACAGGTTGTAATACAATGCATGGCTTACACTGATAACAAGGCCATTCGGCTACAAGGCAAAGAGTCAGAGGGTTGGCCCATGCCCATGTGCAAGCACACAAGTCATTATCACATATACACACACCCTCACACACACAAATCATTGTGAAGTTTAAGACGACACTGTAAACATTGCTATGAAAGTCTATTAAGGCCAGATCTAGTGATAATCTTTGCATTAGTTTACTGAAGCGAGCAGAGAGAGCTCGGGTCGTTACAGTTTCAACTAAACATTTGTTAGAATTATTTAAGCTCAGAGCAGAGAAGGAAAAAAAAAAAGTTTACATTGCTTTGCCCGGGCCCTCGATTTCCTTTCCCAGGATATTAATGAGGAAATGACACACACTTGTAAAGAAAGAAAGAAAGAAAGAGAGGGAAGAAGGAGAAAAGAAAGAGGGAGTGAGGGATGTAGGTTTCAGGGGGATGAGGGCTGGTGATTAATCCCGCTTTGAGTCGACTCCGCCGGGAATTCCATCAAAAGGACGGAGAAAAGGGGATTTTAATTGCTGTTCCCTCCACGTTTCCCAAAACGCTTACCTACCTCTACCCTCCCCACCGCCACCACTACCGCCACCACCCGCCCTCCATTCCTTCCCCTTTCCTCCGCGATCCTGGTGAGGGGGGTCGCCCTGGAATCTGGCAGGCCTCCCACCGCACACACACACACACACACACACACACCCAGAATTACTTTCAGATGTGGAGTGAAAGCAAAGGTAGATGTGTATGCGTGTGCTTAAAATGCCACCTCACCCTCTACGGCATGTGTGTAGCTCCTCATTTTTGTATTTAAACGTGTGTTTATCTTGCTGTCACATGCGTCTGTGTGAAATCCCACCTGTATTCAGTTACAGTATAATCCAGGATCCTGGTAGGACAAACCCATCAGTCCTACCCAATGTGTTGATAACCTAACACAAAGCAGTGACCCTTTTATGGCTGTTAGATTCGTCTGCGTGGATAAAACTGCCAGTGGAGCGTGTTCCCGCCACATCTGGTGGATGTGTTTCATCCTTGTGCTGTATAGTGACTGTCAGAGTGGAGACTGGGGACCCATCAGAGGTCCTTGAAGGACACCATGCGGTTCCCCAATAAAAATGAAGAATAGTTTAATTTCAGTATTATTTCACCTACCAGATAGCTAAATCAGAGAATGTACCACTAACTGTGCCATGCAGCTATGTACTGTAGACCTATCCTGTTTGGTGAATGAGACCAAAGTGGCTCTCCATTTAACATTTACAGACCTCAAACTCCCCTGGATACTCTTTAACTGTTAGATATCCTCAATTTATGATATTCCAAGCATTCCAGGAGTTATTTTAAAAGGGCACTCTACCGATTTTACTCATGAAGTTCAGTTTGCTCATAAAGGGGAGTACGCCGACTCAGCCTGTGAAACAAGGTCTATAATGTCTTCTGTGGCTCTGGAGGAGCTTTCTAATGTCTGAAACACAACCCTGGTGATGTCAGCAGGGTTATCTCACCTTGGGCTTGGAAACTACAAATGTATTTAAAACAAACTGGGGGCGTAGAGTTTGAAAGACGTGGGGCATTTACCAGACAGCGGAAGCCAAGCAATGTGAGAAATGTGACAGTATTACGGTAAATGTTGGATCCAGGGTTTTTGGAGCTTGACACACACTGGGGACTAAAACTCCTTTTTTAATCTGTCTCTTGTGAGTCCCCCAAACGTATGAAGTTCAATACTAAATCACTGGAGTACCCCTTTAAGATAGATCATCTAGTTTAAATTTAGTCAGTGACTAATAATTCCCAGAATGACTTTCAGCAACACACAGGCTTGAAAATATTCTTTGCATTCAAAAGTAGACCTATTAGAATGTAAATATATCTAGATAACTCACTGTACAGAGAGATTTCTGTGAATCTTTAAAACATTGCTACATTACATTCTGGTCTATTGAGGCTACTGTCTGCAGAAATACCCAATTACTGTATGATTGTTAAATGTAGGGGTGAAATGAGCCTTGCTCTTTGATGCTGAAGGTCAGACATTTTTTTGCTGATGTTTTAAATGATTAAACACTTTTCTGCTGCCAATACTTAACTACAATACTTGCTGCTGCAATTGTAAGTATGTGAGCATACAACAAAATGCCTTAAAACACATTATTGGATGAAGTGGAGATGAAGAAGTGACGTTTCCACCACAGAGTGCATTATTTTTTATATCAAGACACGTCAGAGTGCATTATTGTTCTTATACCATGGCAACATACCAAAGAAATACAAGATTTGCTTGCATTCAAATTGTAATCCATTCTCAAAGTAAAACATGAAGTAAAGCTTACTGTTAATGTAGGGTGGAGTATATACAGTCGTAAGTACTGTTGCTATGGTTACCTGTTTAATAAAAAAAATATATATATTTAAAACAGCAGTAAAAGTGTTGACTGGAACTCTGTATGAATGTCCTGATATGCAATTTTAATAAAACACCTGTTGAAGAAACAAGCATTTTCAGTAGCTATGGTATAACTTCATGTGATGCCATATTTAATAATATTCAGGCAATTATGCACAGAAATGAGGGAAAATGCTCAACAACACCAAACAACAACACAAAATGAACAAAGTATGTCTTTCTGTTTTAACAGTTTAAAAATAAGGGTTCTCAATGAAGTAGTGCAGTAGGCTGTTAATAGACTGTATTTTGAGAGTCCCTGCCCTGCAGCAGCACCATTATTCTGTCCTAATAAACTATGGTGCCTGGAGTAAGTGAAAAAAAAATATCCTAAAATCCCATGCTGTACATATTGAGCCTCAGACATTAACCTTTACACTCCAGGAATTTAACTGTTGGTCAAAAACAGAGTGATTTCTAATGAGTGGGCGGTATCGGGTTTGTATCTATGGCAACATGGGAATGAAAGCTCTTAGTATCCAACAGTGGGACTGTCTGTATAAACCTACCACACAGGTGTAACAGATGGACAATAAGTATAGACTGATAATAAATAACCATGCACCCTTTTCAATCCCCTCATTCTCTAATTCACCTCAACTTACTTTCCCTTCAGATCAAACAGGATCAAAGTAAAGAGGTGAGCAGAGGGGGTCTTTAGTGGAGATAAGATGGGAGTGTTTGATTTCGACCACAGCTAGAGGTCTGACTGTCATGTTATGGATATATGACGTTAACAAACTTCCCTCAGATGAAACCACCAGGCAGTAGAAACTTACCTCCCCAGTGGCATCATATGGCCTTGGTTAGAGATAAGGGCCATTTTAAATGTATTGTGGAGTTGTCTATCGATAGATCTTAAAGGGCTGCTGTTGAGGGAAAATAACATGTAACTGCAGTTTGTTTGTGTTTTTTTTCCTTTCATTGAAACAGTACATAGTCATCAAATATTCCAGAGATAGATTTATATTTCATATTTTAATATTTTATTTAAGCTTTTACATCTTTCTCAGTTGATGAAACACCACCAACACATGCACACACATAAAATCCACATACACTTTTTACCTACTAAAATACTAAAAATATATTTTACAATGCAGCAGGTTATTGTTTTGTTATCTGTGCCGTGGGAGGGCAGCCACAGGATAGCATCTTTTCTGTTGATGTTTGCAGGAGCAGAGTGTAAGTGATAGCATTTCCATGACCAAACATATATCAGAGAAGCACGGGGAAAGAAACAGTGTTTATGTGTGTAAAATACTGCTCACATATAAATCAGCAAGATAGAAATGTCTGATAATGTGTGGATTCGTAACCATAGAAGAGTATCCTGTTTATGCTAATACCTGAGCTGTGCTTATATGCAGTCACAATGAAAATAACTATATGCCTTAAAATAAATCTAATTAATTATAAATACATCAACTTCCATTTATTTTTACATGAATATCCAGTTACCGTTACTTCTGAAAAGCTGTGTATTGTATCTTTAATCATTGTGTCTCCATGTTCCAATTAAACTAACATAAAGTGAGTTTCCATCCACCTGTTGTTGTGGTCATCTTCTGGAAATTTGGGTTACATTTGGATGGAAACTTGACTATAGAGAAAAACATCATAGGGGAAACACAATTCTCCCCAAATGATTTTTCTTTGATAAAGGAATAGTTTAACATTTTGCTTATTTGCTTTCTTGCAGAAAGTTACACGCAAAGATTAATACCACTCTCTGTCTGCCCTGTGAATATAAAGCTGTAGCCAGTAGCCGATTAGCTTAGCATGAAGACTTTGTGGAGTCTTGTCATCACCATGAGGTTGCCAGGCAACCAGTGGAGAATCCAGCAAGTTACTGCTTGGCCAAGAGCAGCACATAACACGTTAATTAGTGAGCTTTGGAGGTGCTGGTTTCCCCCTGTTTCCAGTCTATATGCTGGGCTAAGCTCACCAGCTGCTGGCTTGTATTTACCATACAGACATGAGAGTGGCATCAGTCTTTGCATCATTCTTAGCATGAAAGCAATATAACAGGTTTACCAAAATGTCAAACTATTCCTTTAAGGCCATGCTGGTGCATATCTGTCTTCACTGCTACTAGAACTGCATTTTGGCACCCTCTGTTGAAATACTGTTGACCTGTCATTGATTTTGTTTGCATGGTGATTTGATAATCATTTCTCTCTCATTGTTTTGTCTGACTTTGTTACACAAGGACTAAAAAAAACACATCTGATTGCTAAACATGAGTCTGATATTTGTGGTCCATATTTTTAAAAAGTAAAAACAACAAAGCCATGGTGTGGGTGAACATATTTAAATAAATTGAAGATTAAAGATAAGGCCATATAAGGTCAAATCATTTTACATAGCCTTGCAATAGTGTGAGAAAAGATGGAAAAACAGTATCTAAACAAAAAACTCATTATTTCCTTGTTTCATGTGTGGCAAAAACCACCGGGTAGGAACATATTATTTTGCTTTGTGTATAATGGAAAGCGCATGTAGAAACCCATGTGGAAAATAAAACACAATTCATATTCTTGCAAATAAACTCCAGAGCAATGCGTGTTATCACTGCGGCTGCATGGAAGTGATAGCAGACATTTGTTTTCTCCTCTATAAAAAACAGGGAGAGCAATGTTTACAGACACCATGTACGACATAAAATGTAAACAGAGAGACGGCGCAGGAAGAAGCGATGTGGCGGCACATTTAATTAATGCAGCCACGGGAGATGAACGTAAGACATCAAGAGACCGAGTGGGATGTCATAACATGTCTTTATGATCAGATCTCCAAAGTCACAATGACAGTGGGATAGTAGGACGCTTTAACCCTTATTTCACCAAACATAGTTGCTAAAAACACATGCTTGATTGTAAAGGACTGAGATACATGAAGCCTTTTAAGCATAATAGTTGGGCTTTGTTTACTAAGCTGTTGTTTCTAAGCTTTGTGTGGTCCCAAAGTGTACAGTCTTTATGAACAGACGTCATTGAAAAGACAAGTGTAACTCAGCTCCTAAATGCATCACATCAAGAGTTTGTTGTTGAACTCACTCCTCTGCGTCAGGTATGCTTCTAGTTAGCAGCCGACAAGAGTGTCAGATCATAATCAACACAACACCTGCTGGGACTACCCAGAAGCCCCTGCTCATATGGGCCGCATTACCGGTCTCTCTAATTGGCTGGCTCCCCTGCGAGAGCTAAAACCTCTGCGCTGTGATTGGTGGACCTACAGTATTTTAGCCTGCTGGGTTGGTGAGTGTGAAACTGCATCTATTGTATACTTATGTGTCTGCATGTGTGTGTGGAAATTTAGTATAGATACGATCAAATTGCCCCAGAGTACTCCTCAGAAATCTTTATGTGCTGTTGTTGTTTTGGAGAGACACATTACATTTTTTTTCTCATGGAAAATGGAGAAAGATGGCATCAGGCAGGAAAAACACTCTTAATATTCTAATAAATGAACTCTAGGCCACTACCTTAAGGCTGCAGCCATGAGCTTGTGGGTTCATAAAATGCAAGATGTTGCTACATCATTTGTTTTCAGAATGATTTTGCACCCCGGGATGAGGTCTGTGTAGTGTTCTCTGTAATTTAGCCGCTCTGCCAGCCTCCTCAGTCAAGCCCATGATCCTCAGGGAAACATTCTCTTTAGCCCTCAAACAATACCAAGCCCTTGTGGTACATATTTTACAACCAAATGGTGTCATGTGCATGCAACAATGCCAGAACACATTGTGCAGGAAAAAATAAAAAAATGTATATGCATGTTTTCATGTGTACACACACACACACACACACACACACACACACACACACGTACACAAAGACAAACACAATAAAAGTCAATAAAAGTGTTTTAGGATGCTCAGGAGAGCTGCGTTTTAAGACTTTCTTCCTGCTTTCACTCCTGGATACCCAACACTTAGGATTTCAATTACTATCATTCTGCTGTGTGTGTACAGCACGTGTGTGTCTATGTGTATGTGTGTGTGTGTGTGTGTGTGTGTGTGTGTGTGTGTGTGTGTGTTTGTGTGTGTGTGTGTGTGTGTGTGTACTTTTCTGTGTGTTTGCACCAGTCCTCCATCTGTGCATGTGAGTCTAGCACACAATTAACGACCTCTGTTCTCTAGTAGCCGGCAGCCAAGGTGGAATGGTTCGAGTTAGGAGGAGAAATGGCGTGAAAAGAAAGCTAAAAAAAGAAAAAAAGACTAACACTAAATGCACTCTGGCTCCATGGAAGTCTCCTGTCACAGCGGAGGCTGAAGCTCGTGTAAGCCTCATTTCCACCCGACTTACTCACTGAATTTAATGCAACACTTGTGGAATAAAGTGATTTTTTTTTCCTCACCTACTTGAACTTTGCTTAATTTACAGTATTTTGACACCAGAAGAATAACAGAAGCCTATGTGGCTCTTGTTATTACTGATGCAGCATTCTTGTATGAAGTACAACACAGCATTTATATACTCTACTGTATGTACATAATGGTGACAGCATGGTGTTCAGTGGGGTAAAGTAGAAACAGAAATGTCAGATTTAGTAAAGAGAGGTTTTGAGGCAGTAAAGGGAAGAAAGATTGGGGACTGTGTGATTATCGTGTCAGCCAAGGACCAAAGCAATGATCCAGAAAAAAGAAATTTGTTTGATCAACTGACTATCAATCAGTTTCTAAGAGAGATCAGCTATTCCAAATAAATCTTGCTTTGCAGTTGCTGCTCAGACTCTTAACCCACATCCAAATTCCTCCAAACGCTGCCTGCAAATCGTGACCTTGAATTGAGTTTACTACAGTGGAAGCGCAGTCAGACTCCAACCACAGTCAGTGTACACTACTGCACACTGAGTTAATCACACTTTCTATTAACTTTTATTGGTTACACGCATGTAATGGCATATAATTGAGTAGAATGTACAAAGTTTAAGGGCTTTTTCTGCTTTGGATAGTGTCTGTTGTTGGCTGGTACCAATGTCAGAACAATGTGGTGAAAAAAAAAAAAACATGAATGGAGCTACACACACACACACACACACACACACACACACACACACAGTTTAACTCAGTAGTAACTAGTGTAAGAATCATTATTTGACACGGGGGGGGGGGGGGTCATTTTATTTCCATCTGATATTTAGATGTTTCTGAATGGAAATTGCATAAATTGCCACTAAGACTGAAATTCACCACTTTCTACAAGAAAAATGAATATTACTTTGTAAAAGCAATTCTACGCACTGAACTACAAATACAGTGCTAAGATATATGGATGAAAGGTGGTGAGCTTTTAATGCTATTTTCACTGTAGGAAGACAAGAATTTTGACCCCCACGACATCTGATAAATCCAGTAAAAGCACAAGATTAACCTGTAAGCTCAAGGGCCCGACACTTTATCTTGGATCGTTACACTCCTTCCTAGTGGTCAGACAGGTCTAGAAATGAGCCAATCAGGGATTAAAAGGCATGAATCCTGGAGTTGTTCTTTATTCTTAATACTCCAGGACATCGAGAGGAAGACAAAAAGAAAATAAGAGAAAACTAAAGAGGAAGAGACAAAGAACAGAGCGGGAGAACGAGGGAAGCAAGTCTTTTAAGGTTAAAGGAAAGATTAATGAGGAGGCGAGAACAAAACAGAGAGAGGAAGTATAATATGAGTACAATGTGGAGGGAGACCACTATTTCTGTGAGTCTGTAATTGTGAAATTAGTCTCAGTCATAACACTCATAAATTCACATTAGCCAGGACACACACATGTTTAGTCTCTGCAGTTACAGGGAATCTGTAACCGTAGATTACCAGCTGGACAGAGGAAACACACATTCAGTCTTAAACCCACATTTTCATATCATAAAGCCCAGTTCAGATATTTTGTGAATTAAGAAAACAGACTGTTATATCTTGTCGTTTAAGACTTAATGTTTTCAACTTTGTGATTTTCATGATATGACCAGAAAGGTCAGAGTTATAGAGTCACATCACTGCGTATTCACTCGTGGCCTGAGAACACCTGTTCGCTGTTTCCCTTGGCTGTATTTATTTAATTATGTGAGCACACATTACTTTTTCCGACTCTTGCTTTATTGAAAATGGGTCAATGCGCATTGCGGCTGGATTATATCAGTGCAAGAAAGTCAGATCACTTTCAAATTGGGTGTGGAGTGAACCATGTTTGGGAAAAGTAAGACTATCTCTATCTCTGTCTCCCTGGACCCTCATCAGTGGCTGTTTCCTAAAAAAAAAAAATCAGCCTTTGTTTAAACACTGAGGACAACTAACTGGACGGTGCTATGCAGCCTCGAGGCATGAATGAAACTGCTCAGGATGTAATGACACTAAATAGCCAATTTTCCGAGTCTTTGCTAGCAATCCATTGTGCATCCTGACAGTTGCTAACAGGGAATGTTTTGAAAATACTTGATGTTACACTCAAGGAGGCTCCAACGCTGAAGATTTCAGAGTCATTCAGCTGCCAAACTCAAGAAACAATTTCTTGGCCTGGCAAGCTCACAACACATCTCACGGATGCTTGCTTTTCAGCAGTCAACTCTTAAATCTTCCATTTCTAAGAGTTTTTTTTATAAAAAGGATGGAGTCACTGCTTACAGCTTCTTTACTGTGTCACAATAAGACAATCAAATATTCACTTTGAAAGGCTACCTAAAGTTTCAAGTCTCTGCAAGTTGATTTCATAACCTACCTACTACTTGTAGACCAGTGGAACCAATTAAGTCTAAAACCTCATGGTACTGTATACTTTGGAAAATGTAATGTGTATGTGATTTGTAGATACAGGGATAAAACAAAAGACCTGTATGGTCTTTTAACTATTCGGGATTACAGTAGTTCAAGACCATATGCGATGTCCCTAGTTAGAAAAAGAAAGAATAAATACAAAGATTTGTTTTACTTCAAGGTATTGCTCAAAATGTTCAGTAAACACACACACACACACTTCAATGCCCTTCAACCCTGTGTCCTAAAAACTACATTCATATAAAACTAATCTGCATTATCAAATACGTTTTGTCAGACATGAAATGAGATCAGCATTATGTTTTTAATCGACATGGCAAGAAAACATTTATGTTGAAGCAAAACGCTCCTACAATTATGTTTAGGCAGCTCAAAGCACTTGGTTAGGGTTAGGAAAATATTGTAATCTTGCTTTAATATAGTGTTGAAAAAGTCTGTTCTGACTTAAAGCATGCCATAGGATCTCTTTACTTTTTCAAGATTTAACCAAAACCAAGATCACTCCCAAACTTTACTGAAGTCATTTAGTCATTTAGTAAACAACACATGAACAATGTAAATTCCGGTCTCTGGTGTCCTGAGTCCTGAGCTTTGTAAACCCTCCCTGTGCTTGAACTCGTCCCTACAACTTCTGTGCAGTATAAAAGCATGTTACACTTCCTGAATTGTAAAAAAAAAAAAAAAAAAAGGGTTGCAGGCAGCAATTATTATTCCTCCAAAAACGTATTTGGCCAAGCACATAAGTAAGACACAGTCTTGCTGTTTGCCATCGAGCAGCTTCACTGAAACAATCAGGACTTGTGCACATCAGCACGCTGACAACACTTGTCGAGGAGAGGGAGAGCATTTCTAAATTCTGTACTGAGCGTTCGATGGCTGGTGTCCAGAGGGAATAGATTCATTCATGCTGAAACTGATTGGAAAAGAGAGGAGTAATTTGCTCCAATCAGACCTGGTGTTGTTACAACAGCCTCCTGGGTTCTGCTATGTCATTCACAATTCTTTACTTTTTCTCTCCTTCTATCCGTCTCTCTTCACTTTTCTTTTTCTTTTCTCTCTTTTTCCTTTTGCCTCTGTCTCTTGATGTCTGATGGACAAAAACAAATCTTAGAAAAAAGTTTTGTGGAGCCACATCAGCCTCTCTCTCCCATCCTCTATGTTCTCTCAGTTTTTCTCTCTCGTTTAATCCTACTATCTCTTTCGTCATTACTCTGTTTCTCTGTCTATAAGCTTCTCTCCGTCTCTTTTCCTGGACGCAATTCAGTTGATGATTCCTAGAAAATCAGCCATTGTTTAAACACAGTAGAAGATTGACTGGTGAAGACTGGTACTACACAGCTTGGGGGTTTGAATGAAACCGCTGACCACATAATGACACTGAGGAACGCAATCTTCAACTAAAGTCTTTACTATGAATTCACTTAAAGAGTACCTGACATGTATTTAGCATTTGCGGACCCTATCTCTTTCTGCCTGTCTGTGTCAGTGCCTTCCTCCGCCCTTCTCTCTTTCACTCTGCCTCTCGCTGTCTCTTGCCAAAAAAACCATTGCTGGAAACACTGTTTTGTAAAAAGCTATTTGTTTGTCTTTCTCTGCACCATCTCTCTCTTTAGATGATTTATTTGACTGCATTGCGGCACTCAGCTCCAGTTTCAGGCAGTTCGGCCAACATAAACCTTGTCACAACTCTGAATTCCTGACTAGGCTACAGCTTCCAGGCAGAGCTACAGCGGATCAGCGCTGGATAAATACACGAGATAAGCCACGCCAGAGCCGTGCATAGCACACGAGTTAGGCAAAGACCTCCTTACCACAGATGATAATGCACGGCGGGATGCTTCATCTGACAGAGGGCTGGGATAGGTAACTTGAAGTGCATTCTGTATGCCATGCTGCCCTTTACACAGCAAAATCTATCTGAAGTTTGCTAACACTAGCTACAATTAGCAACCATAAGCTACTGGTCATAGCAGACCGAGTAAGGCTGTGGCTGAGTATACTGAATTGAGCCAGGGTGTGTTTTTTGTCTATGAATTCAACTTTCTATTTGCAAGACGAAGATTTCTTCTTTCAAAAGTTATATAGTCTTGCAAAAGAACAGCACAGAAAACATATTTTTACTTTAGCAGTGCCAAACTAGCCAGGGAGCCAGGGAAATCTGATCATTCAAAAGCTGAAATAGTTGTGGCTGCACAGAAGAACACCACCGTCTAATGTGATGGATCACAACATTTTAAATCGTATTTCATTTTTCACACTTTAGCCATTCCCTCGTATGAACCACAGCGGTGGATATTTTGCAGAGGAGCAGAATCACTTGTAAGTTATTGCATAACCATTTTCACAGAGTGTGAGAGTTTACGCTGCAGTGAATTTGACAGTCACAGTTTGTTGCTCAGATTGTTGGGAGACACTGAGGAACAGGGATCACTGTGTCACTCAGCATCAAAGTTTCAACGCTCACTTTCTGCTGAACACCCAACAAGATGAAGTGGTGAGAGAGAGAGATGTCAGCTGGACCAAGAAGGCAGCTGACTAACAAGTAAATCCCTTCAATTTGCTAAACTAGCTAACCTCACAAATATTATATGAAATATAAATACTATGTCATGTTGGCCTATAATTTATCCTACAGAACACATTAAGTGCATTTACTTGCAATGTTTTGTGTAACAACACGGCCCACTCAGTTAGCTTGTAGCTTTCTTTGTACAGAAACGTAGTTGGCTTATTGTACCTACAAAGTATTTATTTTCAGTCCTGCTTTGGTTAGACATTGCCCTTTATTAAATTAGACAGACCCTGTCACAAGTTCACCGTACTGTTATTTTTGTGGTGTTTCCACTGCTCATAGTGATGCAAGGCAGCTTTGGTAACGGACACTCAATTTCAGGATCCTGGTCTACGCCAGTACAGCACTTCATAACGTGTCATTCATATTGAATGCACACAGCTCAGGCTGCTCTGGAATACATAGGTATTATTGTCTATCACCTTGTCACTCAGGAGGATTCAGGCTGAGATTGTGTTGCTACGGGAGCTGTTGAAAGTTGTTATATGTCACGGTAGGTTGTCATATGTCATCTTTTGATTGATTGCCAAGCTTCAAGAAGGCGGGTCTTATCGAATATGAGCCAAAGAGCAACTTTTCGACCTCTCATCCCTGAAGTATTTTGGTTTAGTTTCTGTCTGTGTCTATTTGTTAATGTAAATGAACTGAAACCAACACTGAGCTCAGTCAGTTGGCAACAGGCCTGGCTCCAACCACCCAGTCGAGTGAGTGACCTTGTGGGGGGACGAGTGGAGCGACCACGGAAAGCGAGTTAAGATCACCAGGCTTCAGGTAAGGCCTGAATCCTTTCAGGTTGATGGCAATCAAGGAAATCAGATCATGTTGTGGTCTGTTAGTAGCTGGTACTGCTGAAATGCTTGGTGGTCATTAAATACTATAGACCTAAAACAAATCATTTTACCAGCACTACCTGTGCTGTGACATTAATGACCTCTCATAAATATGTTCAGTACTGTTTCTTTTAAGAATGTTCAGTAAAATCTATTTTCTCATGGTGAGACATTTTTCTTCGATTATATCACCGTAGGATGAATATGTTAATGTTCTCCTATCAATCTCAATCATATATCAATCAATCATGTTCAATAGATAAGACAACAGAACTGAATGCGGTCCTGGCCCATATCCATAATAACGCATAAGAAACTCAAAAAGTGTAATCTTTTTAGTCAAAAACCTGTGGTCAGGCCTGGAGCCGGAAGCTTTCTGTTTCTCCTTTAAGACAGATTTGCCTAACCCTAATGTGAACCATGGCTCTGGGCTGGTCTAAAGCTCCCTGAACAACCCCGAGCGCCTCAATCAGGGGTCAGGCAGACCTGTGAAGCCATTTCTACACCAGTGAAAGAGGATTAGAGGGGAAACAGCAAGAGTATGTGTGTGCATCCATGCGTAGGAGTGTGCAGGCCTGCTGTGTTTTGCATGCATATCTGATACATACCTAATATGGGGATGTGCATGCATTTGTAACTGAGTGTGTGTGTGTGTGTGTGTGTGTGTGTGTGTGTGTGTGTGTGTGTGTGTGTGCCCACTAACTGTGCCTGGTCTGAGCCTGGCTGTAGGGCCTGAAAGCACCCACTCTGTGTTTTCCTACCAGTGTTTGATCAAGCTGACAGGAGACCATTGTTTAGGGCTGGCTGGTTAAGTCTTTGTGACCGAGTGCTGCTTGGCAGATAAATTGCATTTCTGAGCGTTAGATACACAAATGATGGCTTAGATCAGGTCTTTCAACATTTTTCATTCCACGACCAGAGCAAGTCACTGACCCCGTTAGCCAGGATAACAATAATAACACTGCTTTTGTTATTCAGGGACGTACACCAAAGCAGTTCTAGTGATGTCAAGGACATATTTCAGGTCTTAAGGAATAAAATAAGAAACCACAAAAGCTCTAGAATAATAAAATGAAATACTCGCCTATTTATAGATTGTAATTTTCTTTTAGGTAATGTGCTCCTAATGATTAGGCGGCATATGCATGAAAGACGTGGCTCCCTTCCAAATGTCTCCTTTCTCTGTTGATTGGTAGAGTCAGTCTTGCCAAGACTTTTCAAGATGATTATTTCTATATATTTCTATATCGGTTTGAACTTGGGATGACCTTGATCTTATTCATACTGTACAGAATGTCTTCAAGATATCAAAGAGTAAAAAATCATACATAAAAATAAGAAAAAACATCAGTATCAGGCTGGTATACTGTGTCAAATACAGAATTAGCACAGAACATTTGGGGGGAAGAGAAAATTGATCTTTTTTTGTCATCACAAAACATGAGTTACTTTCTATGATTCCCTATCTCAAATATGTCTATACAGCTCACTGCACGGTCTTGTGTTGGCCAATAAACAGTCACGCAGCAGCACCTTGGAGCTATAAAGGCACACCAGTGCAGTTGCAAAGGGAAGGGAGCATTAGTGATTGTCTTTTCCCTCATTTTCCCATCCAGAGTTTTGATATTCAAATAAAAAGCCTGTCTTTCTATTTAGGTAGGGTAACTAAAACATGGAACCACTGGATTCTGCATGAGCAAAGGGTTCCCCAAAGGGCTGTAACGAAGCATCCATGATGTTCCTCACAGCTGTCTTCTGAAAGTTATAGTGCCACCCAGTGTGGTGAAACTCTGACTGCCACGTGCTGAAAAGCCACGTAATTTGTGTAGAGCTCTAGAAATTCTCATGGGATCCGTCGTGGAGTTGCTCATTTCTTCTAAGGGACATCTCCCAGCTCGCCTTGGTTTAGCAAGAGTGCGGTTCAGAGTCGGAGATCTCCCAAAAGTCCAGACTTTTGGGATTTGGCCAAAGAACATGTCTGTGTGAAGCACTACAAAGGCCAGAGTCTAGAGCGGGTTAAAAGGGTTCAGAAATGTTGTTGGTCCGGACTGATTTTCAGTGTGAAAAGGGTTGTGTCTGATAAAATAAAACAGAGACAACTTGTATCACTTAAAAACAAATAACAGATTAGCGTGCATGTGTCTGCACACACACGCACATTGCACAATAGTAGGATCTCCCCACTCTGACAGTGTAATTGTGTGTCTGTCTCTGGTGTTTGAAGCCAATATGACCCACACTGCAGAAACCACTTCCCCTCCACCACAATGGACAGAAGCACAGAGGAGATAAAGACAGATTGGAAATACCTCAGGGGTCTCTGTTTCTTCCCCCTTTTTTCTATCCGTTAAATATCTATCAGTAGTGGATCAAAAACCGAAAAAGCAGCCTAAATATAGATGAAAAAACATATTTTTGCGATCATCGACTTCCAAAGATGTAGTGGTTTTTGACATTGCGGCCTGCACAGAAAATGAAAACCATGTGGAGAGCTCAGGAGCAAAGGATGAGGAGGAAGAGAGGAGGGATGTAGCAGCCAAAAATGCTGAATTGTCATCCGTCTGCCCTCGCCTCATGCCACCAGACACCAGACAAGCTGACAAGGACGACCAACCCCAGCAGAGATGAGTCAGTGCTGGGATGGAAACATCGGGATGTTGACTTTCTTTTTAACCTTTATTTATTCAGGGAAAGCTTGCTGAACATGCAACATCTTTTCCAGCTCTGTACCACACATCCACAGTCATAGTCCTCTTCTTCTAGCAACTATTCAGCTCAACTGCAGCTGCTGGGGGTTACCTGCCTCGCCCATCTCAATATCATAGTGTTGCAAGAAGTGAGAGCATTACTCATTCTTTCCTGAACCAGATTTCCACAGCGAGTACACTGTAGGGATTCAAGCAGGCGTTCGTCCAGCTACAAACCACATGGGTAGGCTTTATTGTGTAAGAACAATGGTGTTAAGTTGGTTCTCATAAAGTATATTAAAAGGTGCTACTTGTAACATTTTTTTTTTTCTTTCTCAAAATTAAGACCATGTTTACCATAAACCCTGTTGCTTCCTGTGGCATGTGAATGTGTTTTGAAAAGTAAGAAGAAGGACAAGAGCCATCAACAGACCTTGATAGCAGCAGAAACCTGCTCCAAGAGGTTTTAACTGTCATTTTGAATAATGGTAGTGGTGTGATTTGTGCACAGTCAAACAGTTCCTATTTTATGCCTTACAGCTATTTCCCTTTGGGTGTGAGGAAACCCAGCAGTTTCACAGCAAATTCAACTTAAGGGCAGACCATGTAAACCAGTGTAGAAGAGACGCTGATACAGCCGTTTCCAAGATGACACTGTTTTTTAATGGAAATACTGTACCAGATAATTCTTTTTCCAATGATTAATACATTATAAATCCTGTTTTCAGGAGTTTTAAGGGATGGCAATGTCGGTCTATCGGTTCGCCAGTCACCCACTGAAATATCTCAACATCTACCTGTAAAGGATGGACTGCCATGAAATTTTGTACAGACAAAGAGGATCCCCAGAGGATTAATTCTAATGACTTTGGTGATCCCATGACTTTGCATCTAGCGCCACCAGCAGGTCAAAGTTGTCACTTATCCAGGGAAATATCTCTACATATGGAGCCTCGCTGTAGTTCAGACAGACACAGAAGTCACAAGTTTGATACACCATCCAAATCAGGTATGTCCACAACCAAAAAGTTGACAATTAAAAGTTGACGTGAGTGTTCTAAATAAATAATTTGTAATAATATAACTGTACTCAATTGTAGAGATCTGTGAAAGTAGCAACATTGCTAAAAAGATGTCCAAGGAGCAGTCAGATGATCATACACAAACCTCTTGGTTAGCCAAACTTATTTGAAAGAGAAAACGAGGATGAACTGTGAAATTATTACCCAAATGGTCTGTTGTAAACATCCATCAGTTTACAGACTGACGGGGCTTTATCAACGTAGACCTACCAAACTTACGGTAGTTGTCCGTGTACATAGTTTTCCTGTACAATAAGGTGTTATTACTGGCATTTCAGGTCACAAATAAAGTGGTTTAGATAAAATTGCACTAACTGTCGCCTTGGTTACAACATGTATGATAGTCTGACTGCTTGTGTCTCTTGTCCCGTTGGACTTTGTTGTAGTGTGGTCGTCGTGTTCCCAGATCTTAGCAGTTACTTTGGGGAGTTAAGTGTTAGCGTAAGAGTTTCTTTCTCTTATGACCAAAGCTAAAAAAGTAAGACCCAACTTGTAATAAACCAGAATTTTCCTCTAACTTCTGAGATGAACTGTGTTACCCTGGAAAACTAGAAAAACCCTACTTTCATTCATAAAGCACATGCATATGTTTTTTGGCATGTGTTTCAGTGTTTCAATGAGGTCATCATGGGAATGTCTACTGTAACTGCAACTATGTCTGTGTGTGTGAACATGTGTCTGTGTGTATTTTTATGAGTCAATGTGTGTGTACATAAATTCTCACATTTCTCAGCATTACCTGAGATGATTCCCGCACACTGATGAAAGGATAGCCGATATCCTTACATCAGCGGTTGCCGTGGTAGTTAATTGACACAAATTAGCCAGAGTGTGGCGGTCATTTCCTCGTTAAGTGCTTAGGGAGGTCGCAGAGGCTAACGTTACACCAATCACATGAAGTGTTCTCAATCAAGTCCTCAGATTACCGGGAGTGCTGCCGCAGCCTGGGAAGGATCAAAAAGACGTTTTTCATTGCTTCCTCTTTTTCTGTGTTTTTGTCTTTTCACTCAAGCATCTCGCTTTCCGTATCGGTTGAAGTTCATGTCTCTCTGAATGAGACATCTTTACTAGGCTACCTTTTCTCTCATCCTTTCTCTACATATCTGTAATGTGTGTGATTTTGGAAGTGAAAACATCTCCTTTCTCTATCCCAGGGGAAATCATCTTCACTTTTGTCTCCTCTAAAAGTGCTCATTTCTCCCTCTGTCTTTCTGCGTTTCTCCAATTTCAGCTTCATCTTCATGTCCCCTGCTTATCCTCTCCTTCCTCTCTGTTTCAACTCCTCGTTTATCTCTCCATACGTTTCTTTCTCTCACTTTCTCCCTCCATCTTTCCCCTTTGTCCCTCCACCCCCCTTCTCTGTTTTCTCCTTGATTTGAGCTGCCTGAGGCCTGCAGTAAAGAACAAATGATTGCAGTTTTATGATGTTACAAGAAGAGAAGTGTGGGTAGAGGGGGAGGGGTTAGACAAGTTAAAAATTGAGGGAGAAGAAGAGGATGTTGGATGGAAGAAGAGTTTGGGGGAGGAAGCAAGCGAGGAGGAAGACAGCAGAGAGATGAAGCCAGAGCTGAAAGAGAAAGCAAGAAGAGAGCGAAAAGGAAAAGAGGTGGAAGATGGTGGAAAGGAAGAGGAGAGGTGAGAAAATAAGGAAAGAAGTGGGAAAACAATTGGAGGATGAACGAAGTGAAGGAGAAAGTTATCGGGGAGGTAGAGGTGAAGATTGGGGGAGAGTAAGGGTGAGAAACAGAGAGACGAAAGGTGAACAGGCAGGATGGAGGTCGGTGCTACAGCGAGAAAGGTCAAAGCTGTTGTAACTGCTGGCACTTTGTCAAAAACTCAGACCAACAGATTATGTTTCCCAAGACGGAATATTTAAGACTTTTTGCGGTATTAAAAATATGTGAAAAATGACATGGTTGTCATAACATTTGTACAGGAAAATGTTTTTAAGAATGATGGCTCCTCTGCCCGCCTCTCCCAGAGTAGGATTTAATGTGCACGGGTGTCTGGATGACTAATGATGTTTCCATCGTAGCTGAAATTATTCAAAAGAACAGCAGATTTTTTTTTCTCGGTTTCAAAGCTTTATCAACACGCTGAATCTCTCTGAACGTAGAGAAGGGAGGCTTTCACTCTCACACACATACACACACACACACACGATTGAAGCTAATGCAGGACTACACACATTCACACACATCTAATATAAACAGGCACAAATGAAAACACAGATGCAGAAACATATTTTAGCCAACACACACACACACACGTCATCATACACACACAATTACACACACACACACACACACGCACACGGTCTCACTGTGTAGACATGAATTTTTGTCTAATTCTCGATGTGTTGAGTGATACAGACCACATAGGAAGGGAATGTTTCTGCTTTACATCCATTTTTAATGATGAAAAGTCAAACCGAAAGCCCACACACACCACCTTCTAACACACCACGCACACACACACACACAATACTCTTTTCTGTACATGTACTGTATATACTCATTCATATAAAGTACACACACAAACACATTTCTCGTCCACAGTCTTATCTGATGTGTTTTCCGATTTCATCAGGTTTTCTATGGTTCCGTGCTCTGTTCTGCTCTATATTTTGTCATTTACATGCTGAACAACATTTTTATGATTTATATCAGTATAATCTATTTTCTGGCCTTCATTATTGTTCCAGGTGTAGGTACTGTAGCTATGTTCCCATCTGTCTGCAGCATGCTGTACTGTCTGTGGCAGTGTACTTTTGGATACTCCCACTAGGAGTCCCCAAAGTCAAGAACTTTCAATACATTTATTTTCTTGGCTAAGAGAAACACATAGATCGTCCTGACTAGGTTCAGTCAAGCAAACAGCAAATCCTCAATGGTCAAATGTGGTTAAACATGTTGGCGCTTGAAAATTTGTGGACAATTTGTGGACAAGTTGTAGTGGGATCCACACCTGTCCAAAACCTCACCAAACTCTACACTTACATTTCCATCACAGGCAACATTCAATGTCATTTAGCCACCTTGATGGGAAAAAGTATGTAACAACTTGAAGGCTACTGTGGAAGCTTATGTAAGAAGGACTATTGGACCAATCCTGTCTTAGATTTTCAGCTCTTTTTGTACTGTGGTAGAAAACAGGTTCATACCTTTCACAATATAAGAGCAGCAATCAAAAAAAAAATGTGATTGAGGCATCTTAATTGTTTTGTATGAGGTTAAGATTGTGGTGTGAGTAGAAACGCAATCCAACTAATGGAGGATAAAGTAAAAAAACTAGATGAATTAGCACTATTAAGGCCAAAAGAATGAGTGCAACACGATAGCAGACGGGCCCTGAGGAGCTGAGGAACACGACAGCACATTAAGGGGGTCAGTGTTGAAGTCAGTGCTGAGCAGCATGTCAGCAACTATTTTTTTACAGAGACTCCTATATGCAATAACAGCTAACATGTGTTTTTAGCATAAACAATGTTACATAGATACATATTAAGTGCACATAACTTTGCTAGTGACTGATCTGTGTGTATTACAATATTTTATTCAGAGGTCATCATGACACCAAAGAGGCTGTAACATGTCTTTGTCAAATTGGAGACCCTAAGTCCATTATTTTTATTGCCCTTAATCACAATTAAAGCCTCAAAGGGCTTCACGAGCTCCACATTATGAAACAATAAATGAAAGTGACAACCACTAGAGGCCCTTAACTTGGCTAAAATCCCTGATAAATAAATTTACCACTGAGATGGAGAAACCCAAATATTGTACTGTATGTCACTGGCGGAGAGTCATAAGCCATGAAGCCTCAGTGATGCCAAATCTGCAGATGAGATGGTAAAAGTCCCCATCAGACACAGGCAGTGGAACTACTTGCCAGATTTGGCAACTCATTTGTCTGGTGGAAGGCAGTCTGTTTGTCAGAGAGAGGGTAAAGGACCACTTCACTGCTATCAGAGCTTGTATCCTTCAAAACCGGCCTGATAATGTAAGAATAGACAAACAAGACTGGCACTATTCAAATTCAGTGGCTTGTTTCTTCCCTTAGACACAATCCGTTTAAGCCAAAGATACTGTGTAAAACTATACATGGGACTTGGGCAAACTAGCCCAAAGAAGCAGGATCTCTAGTGCACCTTCATGTCAACAATCTCCAAAGGAATTAAAGTGGCTAGGAGCATATTGTTATGATCCAAGAGTTGTGAAACCATAAGACTCTACTGAGACTCTAACAGTCCACCTCAACATACTTCTTTTCATGAAGTATATTTAAGACGATAGGGTCAGAATCTAAATGTACAGCAAAGCACTGATAAAAGGTTGTCAGCCACCGACATGCAGGCAATGTTCTGCCAGCTCCTGTCATGGGCATTAAGGATTATATTTTCAATAACTGTTGGTCCATTCAATAAAACGAGGCTGCTCCGAACATTTCACCAGAAACTTCCAGAAACTGTGCAAAACATTACTGGAATCATTAATGCTGGTACCTGGCAGGGGTACAAGAAAGCGAGACGATGAGCCAACATACTGAGAACAGAGAAGGACGTACACATGGAGGAAAAGGATACGAAAGAGAGATCATTTAATCATGTGCTATAATTTCAGGAGGGAGGTGATGAGATGAAATAATCAGACGTGAAACAGGATTTCTGCCCCATTTATCAAATATCTGATATCGCCTTCAGGGAGTTCCCTGACCACCCAGCCAATGGGTTTACAGTAACACTCACAGATACTAGAGAGGTTAGTTTACACCAGTATCTCAGAAACGATCTGGTATATCAAAGGACTAATCATAGTCTTGACACAACAACCAACATATTTAGAGAAGGTACAGCTGCCCGGCGCCATTCTCCCTCTCTGGATCAGGTGGAGGAGATCATGTTGTGAAACTTCCAGTAACTTCACTTATCACTTGGAATCAGCTCGTAATTGCTCAATTTGTTTGTGGTAGGTCTGGTTGAGAGGTCAACGGAGGCCTCTGGGATGGTCGAGCACATTTACTACTCAATACAGATTCTCTTTCCAAATCTGTACTTCCCCAAATGGTAAGGGAAATACAAAAGAGACCACCAGATATTTAAAAATACACCCATTTTGTCAGCTTAAAAATGAAAGCAGGGTTCATCAATCTGAGATGATGATAACCTTTTTTACTGATGTTCTCAAAATGCAAGAAATCAAGTACAGTCTCCATGGTAGCAGATATTTCTATTTTTTTGTCAAGATGAAGAAGTTTTATCTTCTATTCTCCCTTTGTTAGAAATCACACAGACTATCCTGGTCTGTTAATTGAGCACAGTTTACTGACATCATTGACAGTATTTCTGTATGCTGAAGTTGTCACACAACTACTTCTTGCTGCTATTTGAGGCGGCCTCAGTTTTAAATTGGGTTACAGTTAGGTTTACACTCAAGGTCATGCTGTAGGTATGTAAACTGAATCCAAATCCCAAAAATCCCAAATTCATATCAAATGCCTGAACGCAGCCAGTTTATTGAACGTGGTACAATAAAGTGCAAAGCTTGGCCCAGTTAATTTTCTATAAATCGCAAGCGGTTTCCTTCGTAAGGCGTTACCAGGCATCACAGGACGGGACAGACCAGCGATGGCATGCCCACTGCGACGAGCATGGAGGGATCGAGTCGATGTTGCGGGATCTGTTCGCTTCCGGTGGGTCTTCACTAACAAATTCTACAAGGAAAATAAAGAGGGATGGGGCAGACTAGTCAAATTAAAATTAAGAAAAAACACTCCTAGACCGAAACATTAATGTTGGGAAATAAGACAAAGTGTAAAAGTAAATGTCTGTACAAGAGAAATAGGAAGACAGAGAGAAACAGTGCAGATGAAAGGATAAAGAAACTGACTACAGAGAAACGAGGTCGGAGAATTGTGTTTGTGTGTGTGTGTGGGTGAGAAGCATGTAAATGCATGACTACATGTGCATATATTAAACAAAAAACGGGTGGAACATTAAATGATTAAATGTACGAGCAGCTGCAGGTGCATAAAAAAAGACCTGCTCCTCCCCACATGCTGTATATTCAAATTACATCTGTAATCAGGAGTTCATTTCACATGTTTTGACCTCTTTTCCTGTTTCACTTACTTCAGTCTTTGTGTTTTCATTATGTGTGACTGATCACTGCCATCAAAGAAAGAATATGTTCCAGATATTGTGTTCCTAACCCACGTAGAGGGACAGGAATTCATGTAGCACACAAGCTCATTTCCTTTGTTTCCTCTTCTCTCTTTCTCTCAGTCTCTCTATCTATCTGCCTGCCTATAGATATTTTTTTCCCAGTCTACATGTATGTTGTTTTAGGCTTTGTCATATTTCTGTATGACAAAAACACAACCCAGGAATGAGACATAAAAGTCTGAATAATTTACCTAAAAGCCAAACTTAAAAGGTACATTTGAGCTGTTTTTGTATGTCAGAAACATTCTTTTGAAATCCTCTCTCTCACTGTTTATTTCCTCTGTTATACCTTTTTGAACTGTTGCTCTCTTCTATGTCTTGTACTGCTCTCTCTCTCTCTCTCTCTGGTTTCATCATTCCACTGATTATCGCCATCAAAGAAAAAATAACAGATTACACCCAGATGTAAGCACTCAAGAGTTCAAGAGACAGGGTGGATACACGTTAAAAGATTTTGACCAGATTTACTCCCAATTAGAGAAACGCAAATAACACAAATCCAAGCGTATGTCATAGTTTTTCCTCGGAGGCTCTACTAATCCAAAAATGTATCGCAGAGGGAAACATTTAGTCTAATTAGTTAGGGAAATATGCAGGCCAAGTTCATGCTTTGTCAGAGTTGAGGTAATATAAACAAATGGCTCATGAAGTATCTCTCCATTAAAATTCACATTATGAACTACTTTAATTGCACGGCTGCCAGCGCTGCCACAACAACAGTTACTCTGAAGTCTAATGAAGCAGAAGGAGTAAACAAGTTGGCGAAAGAGAATGAATGAATTTATTAAAAGAACATCAAATATCGTGAAAACATGATCAAAGCAGCCAAACTAGTGACGTGACTGGGTGAAATATGAGGAATGTGAAAACAAAAAAGTAGATGACGTAATGAGAGTAAAAGTGTGACATAGTAGGTGGATGAAAAAGGTGACGTAATGTATGTACAGTACATACAGTACACATACACAATACAAAATACAAAATACACAGTGGGCTCAACAGAGTGAGAGCAACATGGCAATGAGGTAAACAATGTGACGAGAAAGAAAAGATGAGTGGGATTGTAAAAGAGAAAAGATAAATACAATGAAAGAAAGTTAAATAGGAGAAGAAAAACCATGAGAGAAGAATGATGAAAAGATTATAGACGGAACGGCATCAGTAAATCAATAAAATCATGAAACATAACCCAGTAAAACAGAAAAAGATACTTGAGTTAATCAAAACAGAGCCATAAAAAAGCTTTATGCTGCTCTCTGTAACCTTTGCAGATAAATATTTAGTTTAAAACATTCAAAATAAATTGCCTCGTTCCACCACTAATGTCTCTGAAACAGTTGTTGCAGGATTCCTCAGATTTTCATTTCAAAGGGAAGTGTGTGGAAACCCAGCCGAAGAAATGAGGACACGTCTGAGGCAGACAGCATGACTCGGTTTTGTCAGAGGTTGACATACTGTACATTGGTTCCTAATGCCTTTCTGTAGTCAAGTGCATCCAGATAAAATCTGAACAATTAGCAAAGGTGTGGTGAAGTGAATTGTGGAGTGTTTTTCTGCAGGCTTGCTGATTTTACTCAAGTAAAACTACTGTTACTTTAAAGACATTTTACTCAAGTAAAACTTAAATCACAACAAGCCCTCATGTCAAAACCTACAATATATTCATTTTCTACAGACGGAGAAATGAATGCAGCCTGTGCATGATCCAACTGATATTATAAAATTATAAATATACAGCTTTCTTTCTCAGTGCAGCCTTACTAGAATTAACCAGAAAAGAGGACGAAACACAGACAATTAACAAAAAATACCGACAATAAACAATAAGAGCTATGGACACAAGCAATATTAGGCTACGGAAATTAAATATCCTGCCACTGTAACAGCAGAATAAATCATCACCAAGACAGACGGCACAGAGATGTATAACAATAAAACTCCACAGAGGCTGCAGCCACAAACACACACATTAAAGCAAAAACAGAGATGCACAGGTTTTGCACACGAACAGCGTTTTGTGCGTGTAGTGCACATACACACACAAAACGCAATGTTGCCTAGCAACGTTGAAGATGTCTGTTACATCCACCAATGAGTATGCAGTTGTAGCCTACTCACCTGTCTGAACGTCATTCTCTGAGCCTTCAGCGCTGCGGAGTCCTCATCGATCTGCTCTGGGTTCAACTTCTCAGCCTGTCCATACTCAAAACACAACCGGTCCACTCAGCCTCGCTGTCCCAGTGCGTCCGTCAAAGTTTTTATTTCACTTAGAGCTGATCATCGGGGAATATCTAGAACAGCAGACAGGCCTCACACGCCTCACTGAAGGTAGAAGTTCCTCGGTAAACGTAGAAGTCACTTCTGGAGGATCCACTGTGAGAGCATGTTAGCATTTAGTATTTTAGCCAGACCCAGCATGCACCTGTTGGTCCACCGCAACATCGTGGGTGTGTTTGATTTGCGTCACGTAGCGCGCTCGCCGGGTGGTGCATTAGTGCATCAGTGATTAATCAAAGTAGGCCTACATGTAACTTTTTTATATGCCGAGGTACAATAATACTACTATGGGACTACTTCTTCTCTGCCGAAGCTGACAAATTACAATACTTGAGATAAAAAAATACTTAAGTAGCCTACAAGTAAAATTACTGGTACACAAAAAAAACGACTTTGTTATAGTTGGTGGAATAACTTTTCAGATCTTTCACTTCCTGCCTAAGTAAAAGTAGTAACACCACAGAAATCCTGCATTTAAAATGTTACTAAAGTAAAAGTACAAAAGTATTGGCATCCAAATATACTTAAAGTACCAAAAGTTAAAGTACTCATTATGCAAATAAGCTAATTTCAGAAATTATATGTTATATCTCTGGATTATAATTAGTGATTCATTAATGGATAAGCATCAGCTGGTAATGGTGGAGCTAATTTCAGCTATTTTATATACTGCTGGGTAGCTTAATCTATAACAATATACTTAATTAGTTGCTTTATATTTAGTATTAATAATCTGAATCTGCAAAGTAACTATTAACTAAAGCTGTCAAATAAATGTAGTGGAGTAAAAAGTACAATATTTGCCTCTGAGATATAGTGGAGTAGAAGTATAAAGTAGAATAAGATGGAAATACCCTAGTAAAGTACAAGTACCTCAACATTTTTACTTAAGTACAGTGCTTGAGTAAATGTAATTCGTTACTTCCACCCCTGGGCTTTGGTTGTTGTGACTATTTGTCACCAGTCTTTCAGAGTTTTGCAGCCATGAGGCCACAAACAAGTGTTATGCTGGTTCCAATGATTTTCTTTCTGTGAAATCTAAAGCCAAACACCCTGTAGACATTGTTTTGTCAGAAGACACTCTATCTAACACTATCTGGTGTAATTTCCACCATGAACTTGAGTAAAAACTTGCCTCTTTTGACTCCTCGCACTAGAAGAGTGTAGACAAAAATATCAAGCATGTTTGATCAGCATTCAGGACGCCCTAGACAAGGTCTGAAGTATGGGAGTGAAATTACAGCAAGCAGGAATAAGACAGAATTCACAGTGCACAGGGACTCTCTCACAGTGGGGGGTCGATAAAGCTCCATAATGGCCATGCCAAAATACGGATTCTGAAAACTATTGGATCCAGATCTTGTGGGCACTTGGTCTTACCTACAGCCCACATACAGGTTAGTTCATGTTCTCCCACTATATGTGTTACATCCTGCAGTCTCAAATAATGATAAATGTGACACTCACTGTTTACTGCGGAAGTTTATTCTTGGCAGGGTGGGAAAGCCTTTGAAACAGCATCTAGACCAACCTAAAACAAAGAAAAAAGAACCATTTTTGTGTTGTTATTTAAGGTTTTGCGTTTGACATTGTGATTTTTCCTCAGCAGTTTGGTATGGTACAGAATAAGGCGTTTAATATTGAGAGGGACTTGATTTAGAGTTTTAAACTAAGAGGGAGGAGGATGAAGGTGAGGTGGATCAGGCTGCCAATGATGCTGGTGTCCTTGAAGATGTTGCTCTGTGTCTGGCACTTTCCTGAGTTCTTGTGAAAATAAATCAGGACAGCAGCACATGGTAAAAAAAAAAAGAAAATGCATCAATGTCTCTGTAACACTAATCTAATAATCTTCAATCCTAGGTGTAAACAAATATGCTGCATTCAGGATCAAAGAGCAGTGGCCATGGAAATGGCAACAAACACACTGAGGTGTGTGTGTGTGTGTGTGTGGCTGTTTTTCAAGCTTTCATGTGTGAGTTATCAGTACCTGTGCAGGTTTCTTTGTCTCCATCTGTCTGTCACATACATCTGTCTGGGTTATCAGAGTGTGTGTGTGTGTGTGTGCGTGTGCGTGTGTGTGCGTGTGCGTGTGTGGGAAGCTGTTTGCCTTTTAAAATCGATTAACAATGAATTAATGCACACTGACAGCTGTTCAACAGTGTGCTGTGTTCCAGCATTCACACTGCTGTGCTGTCCTCCACTTACCTAATCAGTTTTTCTTTCGGAAATGTGTAATTGGCCCTTTTACAAATGAGAGCACACTTGCTTTGGTTTGTTTGGTTTTGTGTTTTTCCCTTCAAGCGGTGATGTAATAACTATTATAGCAAATTGGGAGGAGGTCCTGGTTCCAGAGGTGTAGGTTTTTGTCATGGCTATCAGTTGTAATTGTTTCAATTTTGTTTCTGAGAAATTGTGTTGTTTTTTTTGTTTTTTTTTTAGGTCAGTTTGAAATAGTAAATGGCTGTAAACACTACGATACCCACGAGCCAAAGCTGTCGTTGCTGTGGAGAAGAAACCAGTCAGAGGCCTGAATGAGAGCTGTAGCAGATTCAAAATGCTTTGTTGTTGCAATTGGAAGCAAAACACTGTGTAATAGTGGCTTAATTGATCCAAAATTGAACTAGAATCCAAAAAATGAATTGATTTAAACAGTTTAATATTTTCTCAGGTTTCTACAAAGTGTAATGTTTAACTTCAGCTGACCAATAATTATATTAGGAGTCATAGTTGATTTCTCCACTTAGTTTTTTGTACTAGGCTTGACTTTTTATCAAATAATTACATATTCTTTAGATTGCTCAGCTTTTCCACTGATGAACATTGTCTATCCAGAAAAAGAAGAGGACTTTTACTTTACTTTTACAAATCTTAGCAGCTCTATTTAATCTTCTCAGTCATATTGCTCTTCGGTGCTTAAACTGTCATGATAAGTGTGTTCTGTTGTCCAAAGGTTTAACACAACCAGCTGGTTTCGTAGGTCTGACCTTTCCCTCAGTGTGACTTTACTACATCCATGTTTTGGAGCATTTATCTATATCTATCTATCTTTCATTTATGCATCCACAATATATATTTGTATTTGTGCACATGCATACTGTATCTCAGGGGTCACTACACTTTAGCATCAGAGAAGGGATGTTTTCACTCCCGTTGCTTGGCAACTATCACTGCAGAGATGGCCTATCGGGGGCACAGACAGGAGGTCTATTGTGAGAGGTGTGGCGTTAAGGAAGCTGATCTGTGGGAAAATAAGGACGATATCAGCCGTTCATCATACCACAGAACAGGGTCTTTGCGTGGGTGTTTACGAGTGAGAAAGAGGGGAGAAAGTGAGTCTTTGTTGACTGTGCCTTGCATTGTGAGTATGAAAAGCAGATGTATTGTGTGTGTGTGTGTGTGTGTGTGTTGTTTGTGTATGTGATTGTGTGCGAAGATGAGGAGCAGAGGTGGGAAAGGAGATTAGGGCCGTGCAGCATCATATCATTCATGGGTTTCCTGTTGCTTTCTGAGTTACCAGTAAAAATGAGGTTTTCATATAGATAAGAAGTAAACAAACACACAGAACCTACACTTCTCTCCACGATGCTGAGATCAGTGTGAACAGCCAGTAACTAACCATACACTACATTACACGCAACATCTCCTTCCAAAACCATATGCTGCTACATTAATATGTATTAACACGCTGCTATAACAGCTTACACTTTTCTGGGAGGGCTTTCCACAAGATTTTGGAACGTGGCTGCAGGGATTTGCTCACATTCAGACACAAGAACATTACTGAGGTCGGACACTGATGTTGGATGATGAAGGCCTGGCTAGCAGTCGGCGTTCCTATTCATCCAAATGGTGCTGAAGGGGTTGAGGTCAGGGCAACAAACTCAGAAAACGATTTCTTTATAGACGTCACGGGGGACATTGTCATTTTCAAACAGGAAAGGGCCTTTTCAAACTGTTGCCACAGAGTGAAGGACATTGTAGAATATCATTATATTCGGATTTTCCTTAGTTGGAAGTAAGGGGTCTAGCCCAAACCATGAATAACAGTCCCAGATCAAAAGCACACAGGGGTGTCTACATACTTTTGGCCATATATTGTATATAGTTAAATGTAAACTGCAAAGTTTCCTGTGTTGCTGTAGTTTTCACATATCATTCATATTATTTTATCTTTCAAAGACAAACATATTTGAATGTATGAGTATTTATTTTGGATATTTTGGAAAAAAGTCCAGATTATTTTCTCTCTTCTTAGCTGATCTCGTTTACACTGAAACATGGTAAAGAGTTTTTTTTTTTTTTTTAAATCAGTGTGCTTTTGTTTGTTTTTTTGTGTAAAAATTGTCTTTAAAACCTAAGTTGGTGGGCCTTACATATCAAACATGCAACCTCTGCATTGATCAGCCCAAACAAAACATCACTGAAAACTGTAAGAACTGAAGAAATATTGAATGCAAAACAAAAATAACGGGTTATCACAGGAATGAGTAATAATACTTTCCATCGTGATTACACTTTACACTTTACATTTTAGTATATCACAGACATTTCATCATGTTTGGATGTGAGTTCCTACAACACGCCCTCACAGTTGATTATAAAAGAAGGTTTTAATAAAATGAAGGAAGTAAGTTGAGCTTAATAAAAAGCTTTTCATGAGGGTGAGAAAGTGAGGATACAGCCAACACATCAAGCTGTAGGGTTGCACCTCTAACAGGTAATAAAGTAATGAAAAGCAATAAAGTTGTGTGTCTGTTCTTTTTTTACAGTACTGGCTTCATTTAGAGAGGACACATATTTGAGCATAATTTACAGCAGTCTAAAAATTACTTGTTTTAAGCTCTGAGTGCACCAGACATTACCGAACATTTTTAGTGCTGGGAGCCCACACACATACAAGTGACATTTACATAGTGAGGTCCCCTAAAAAAAAAAAAAAAAAAAGCTAAATTTCTTTCTGTGAGTTGTTATAAAGGGGTTTAACTGCGCTTGAAGAGCAAAAGTTAAACCAGTTTTAACATTACACAATATGGTCCGTTTGCAGATCAACACTATGTTCATTTTGATATTCTGTGTTTTCCTGCCTTCACTCTGTGGGAACACAATCAACAGCTCACTGGAGGTGCATTCATTTCTTGTAGACCTGACTGAGCAAGAGCAGAAGCTGGACACCAGGACAGGAAACATGAACATGGGAGAAGAGAAAAAGCATTTGTCTCTTGTTCAAATGCATTGTACAACTCATGGTAATGTTTACCTGACAAGGACATCTACTGGCCATGTGAATTATGCCTCTTGTCTGTCAGGAACAAAGGCAGAAGCAGCGTCGTGTTGACCCACAAACCCTCATAGGAAGGAGGTCAAGTTTAATGGATGGATTTGTTCCTTCTAACCTTCCCTAACCTTTCTTGTCTCTAAATCTAACCGTAGTACAGAGCCCCCAAAGTCCTGAAATATGATATTTTTTATTTTATTTTTTTTATCTTTGTCTGTTGTTCAGTTTGGAGGACTTGTTGAATATGAACATGGGTTATCAAGAGCCAATGAGAAACCAGTGCATTCTTGTTTCCAAACCTGGTAAGTGTAAAACACACAAGAGGTTGGTTACTTTCAAGGCCCTGCATACCCCCACAGGTGTGTTTTCACTTATGCTTGCTTATTAGACCTCAGCTCAGGTTGAAGGAGGCGGAGCTATAATTGAACACACCTAAACAGGTACACACAGTCCTGTGTTGACATCTAATCAGCCTAATCAGACAAAACTGATTAAAAAATAGACTTTATCAGGGCCTACCTGGTAAGAGTGATTTTGTAAACCAATCAATAAATGCATCAGACCCATTCACACTCAAGACGCATCAACCAAATTTCTCATAGTGTGAGCGTCCATTAAAGTAACTACCATAACTCAAGCAGGATGGGTTCATTTGATTTACCTGGTTCCAATTTAATTCAAAATTCTTTTACACCTCCCTTCCTTTATTTATTGATTTATTATCCATTTTTCTATCCATTCATCCTCCCAAAGTTTATACTTTGTTGTATCATTCAAGTGTTAAAGTAATACAATGACTCAAACAGCAGCAGCAGTTATTCTGAATGCAGACTGTCAAGTGGTTCTTCTGTCATCAGAATGGAAAGAAAAGGTTTTATTAAAACAAGCTTTATACAACGCATGTTGAGGCATTAATGGGGGGCAGCTCAATGGCTCTAAATTGGCCTATAAAAATAAAACGTAACAGAAACCTGAATCTAATATAAAAGGAGAATGCTGAAATACATAGAGGCTGAAGGACCCTGTAAATCAACTGATTAGGCCTTTGCAGGAATGGTAAACAGTGTAAAAATTAATGGCTCTCTGCCTGGGCTCGTGTGTGTGACTTCACCTACGTTCATATACCTTCATGTGTGAACTTGCGAGCGTGCGTGTGTGGAGAGTAATAGGCAGTAAGTCATACTCGTAGTAATTCTGTGGAATTCCTGTGGACCTGTAGCAGTGCTCACAGCCAATAAATACTGCCTGTTAAGCCGGGCTGATAACTTCGGCCCAGGACTCTGATTTACAGGTGGACAAACACAAGGTTACTCTGGGTCTCTGTGTGGGTGTGTGACTTTTGTGTTCGTGTGGACAAAAAGACAGAACGAGATAAAGAGAAATTTAGTGGTTAACAAACAGTATGTTACCTCTGACAGGTTTGTCAGAGGAAGGAGGTGGGTGAGCTAATTACAGTCATGCAGTCCTGATGGTAATTTGCTGAAAAAAAATCTGAAAAAAATCTGAAAAATGTGTCTGTTCAGCTCGTCACCAATGATATAGTGTACAAGGATGGATATGATTCTTACCATGACTTGAATAAGTATGGCCTAAACTGGGAACATAAAGTCTATATACATTTAGTAGTCATAGTTTCACCATTTGAAAGAATGATGCCCAGCTGTGCTAATATCTTAGTTTCGGTACCAATACCGAGCCAACTTTATATTTAATACCAAAGTTTGGGGAATATAAACATGTTTTTCTACAAAACCCTTTTTAAATTTAACAAAATATGCCGAATAACTCAATGGGTCACTGTTTAATGTTAGGACAAGTAAGATATTTGCCTGATTACAAATACTAAAATTAACAAAATTAGGATTTAGATCTGGAAATATCTCATCAACGAATAAGTAACAAAGCCAATAATCTGACCAAGAATTCAATGCCAGCTTTCGATGTGTGGTGCAGAAACACCAAAATGATAAATAAAAATGACTGAGGATTTATAACAAGGCCTAAATTTCAAACTAATTTTTCCTGAAACAAATTTGATGTCGTCAGATTTTTAAACACTCAGGATGAGTCAGCTGACGATCAGTCTGCCACATAATACTGGTGCGTGATTGGGTGGTATTATGATGGCTGGATGGATGGATTTTATGTTATACTGTCACTGATGTACATCGTTTTATGATGTACAGTGTGAGCTAGTGTGGGGGGGATTTAGTATACGTTTTACATATTTTTATTATGTGTTTAATGTATTTTATTATGTTTTATCTTCAGGTCTGTGTGTGCTCTGTGTTTGTCTTGGCTTCAAGACAAATTTCTGGAGACAACAAAGTTAAAGTTGATGTTGAAGTTGATGCTGACTTTCTTTTCTAGATTTCTTTACTTTCCAGAGGTGAAGTTCGTCAGGTAAAAGGCTCAGGGCACAGGTTTGGTTTGGTGGAAAATAATGACGAGTTCTGATGTAAAAGCAAGAACAGAAAATACAGACGAGGTGCTTCTGGCTTATGTGCCCACTGTAACCTTTGGAGTCAGTACAGAACGATGATGTATTCCATCCACATAGCATAAAACACATTTTTAATTAATAAAAGGAAGGAAGCTGGTCATTTTGGGTAATAAAATCCTAAGAGTGTGACAAAGGGGAGTGCTTTGAATTTTTGGACCACAAAAGTGTGCAGAAATACTGAGGCAGAGAAAGAGACAAAAATGGCAAAGACAAAAAAAATAAATAAAGGACAATAGGACAGATGAAGAGATGAAAAGGAGGAGAGGAAGAAAAATAAATGGACAAATGGAAAGCAGATGGCAAGATAGAAGAAAGAAAGATATAAAAAGACAGTAATGGAAACATCCTGAGAAGCAAAGTTTTAGCCTAAAAATGAACATAAATAAAAAATATCTTACATCTGACACAACTCAGATTAAATCCTTTTGGCTACAGGATATATTCTTTGCCATTAAAAAAACAATAAAACAAACAATCAGTGATATGCAGAGGGAGTGAGAGAAAGTGAGATATATATGGACTAAGTGTGAAAGGTGGGGAGGGGGCTCAGAACATGAGCTCATGACTGCAGCATTAGTGTAACATTAGTGTTAAGTGCTCGTAAAATCCCTCTTTTGCTCTGCATTACCTCAGAATGTGGAGGAGCGAGAAATGAAGTTAATAATATAGCTGTTATGAGAACTTTAATTTTTAATGTTTTTAATAAAACATCTCAGAACGAGCGTGGAGGAAAACGTAGAAAAACAACGCCTCAGAAAGCCACCAGCCCCCACACGCACTCACATATACAGACACACAGACTATTTACAGCAGCACTAAAGTTGCTAAATACTAATAGCTGCAGTGCCAGCGGCCCACACAGGCACAACTGGCATGTAAATACTCAACTGTACATGCAGTCACAGCTTCTCCTCCCTCTCTACATATTGTATTTTGCAGCCCCCAAATGATCATAAATGTGACAAAATCACTTCTGCGAGTTAGTTTAAGAGAAGTTTAATGCTAAATGCTCGCCAAGAAGCTTTCCTCACATGCTGGTTTCTTTTTCTCATCACTTATGATGATGAACAGGATTTGCTGATGCTTGTTCCCAACAGTGCTGAGACCAAGAATTCATCCTTCAAACTGTTTTAAATAGCCACACAATTGGGCGGCACGGTGGTGCAGTTGTTAGCACTGTTGCTTCTCCCTTGGGTTCGAACCCCGACCCGGGTGTTCCAGTTTCCTCCCACAGGCCATGCAGGTTAGGTTAAAGTGCCTGAACGTCTCTGTCCAGGGTGTACTGGGATAGGCTCCATCCCCACACCCCGAAGATAAGCAGGTAAGCAGGTGTGTCTCGCTGACCCTGTTATGAGCTGAGATACTGACGGGGCATGAATGTATTCATTTTATGTGTTGTCTATATCTGTATGTCTCTGTGTTGAAAACAAAATCTGCCTCTGGGACAATAAATCTAAATCTAAATAATGGATGGACAGGACACAGAACTAGCAACACCTTTAGTTTCAAAAGAAGGGCTAATTGGACTGTAATAATGTAATAATGTGGGTCCATCACTATGTTTAAAAACTCATGTTGCATTGTCCAAACCCTTTTAAATAATTTTGTCTCAAAAGGTCAAATTTTGAGGAAATGAAATATTCCTAATTTCCATTTTATGTAATGGTGCAGACATGTTGAGGTCAGCTAGTTCAGCAGTCAACTCGAGCTGCACTGCTATAGCTATACACACGTGACATGCCTCACTCTCCACAATCATCTACCAAACATACCCTCCCAATTTGGCCGTCTATTTGAACTGCAATCTGCATCTCTCCCTCTGCCTGTCAATGCCTCTGCTGCCCTGCATCAGTATTGCTGCCCCACCATTAAATAACATACAAATTTTAATTTTGCAACAACTGAAAGACCCAAGTTCAGCTGCCTTTGACAACAAGAACATCTCACTGAGTCACTGTCATTAGGGAGTCTCACATACTACTATTACAACCTGCTTTTATCCCACATCTGATGTCATCACTGGGTAAGCTGAGGCCAGCGCTGACCCTGAATCAGTCCAGTCTCAGGTTTGGTTACACTAAGTCACACTAGGTTAGGCAATGTTCTGTTGTATCCTGTTCTGTACCATTGTATGCTTTTACAGCTGGCTCCATTACACTAAACTTTTTATTTTCCCAGTCTGGAGGCTAAATATCTCCCGTTAGCTTAACAGGTCCCCATGGTCGCTTGGACCGATGTGTGTATGCGTGTGTATGTGTGTGTGTGTGTGTATGTGTGTGTGTGTGGTAATGTGCGTGTGTTTAGGTGCTGCGGGGGGTCTGACTACCTGGCATCCAGATGTGGAACAAGAAGTTGTGCTTGAAACACATCTATTGTTTCCTACAAACTGTTCGGATTTTGTGAAGCAAGCTGGTACCGCTTTTATTGTATTGTAGTAGAAGACAGGTGATAATGGTAGTCGTAGCAGCAGTGACACTTCCAGGATACCACAGGTACAGTAGCAGTGGTATTAGTAGTAGTTGTAGGATTATAGACAGCAGCAGTAGAAGTAGTTCGCCAGTAATAACAGTAGTGGTAGTAGTGGTAGAGGTAGTAGAAAGAGCTTGAGCAGCAGTTTAACGTATATCAAGCATCAAAAGACCAAATTTCACATTTCAAGTTTCAGCAAAAAGGTTTTTTATTATTGCTGTTATTATTTATTTTATTTTACTTTCTTTTGGATGAAATATTGTACTCAACTGCCTTTGGAAAAGTAAGAGGTAAATGTCATTCCCATTTGTTCATTTTTCAATTTCCATTCATTGCAGTGACTTCAGTTCAACCTTTCTGCAATGTTTGAGAAAGTTTTCCCAAAACCTTTGGAGAGCATGTCTGAACTGGGGAAGGATTTATCTGACAGGAGGCACTCGTTGTGGAAGGTTACACTCACAATGACCTGTTCACAGTGATCATTTGCTACCAAGTAAGTGCTTTTTGGTTTTTTTCCAACACAGGTAATCTAGGAGAAGTAATAGTAATAGTGTCAGTGGGGATATCATGATACTTTTCCCCTGTTAGTTCTAATATACACGTAAATATACATTTAAGAACTTTAATAGAACTTTGATTTCCAACATTTCCAACTCAGTTTAAGCACCATTCATACATTAATTTGACTATAAGAAGCACCAGAGTAAAAGAATGAGTGGGCTGCTGTGCTTTATTCTGTGTACATGTAGACTATACTGCAGATTATATATCCAGATTAGTTATTTTTCATCTGTGAGAAAGCTTTCCTGCGTATTTAAAATGAGCATTTCTCTTTCGCTTTGTAAAAGGACCTAAAATACAACAAACTGTGATCAAAATTGGGTCACTAGTTTGGCTGCATGAATCAGAGTAAGTTGGGTCTTTCAAACGCAGGTACCAGCCAAGTAAGGCTCTCAGTTTCATTCCTGTGCCGACCTCTATCAGGTCTATGTGTATGAATTTACATACTGTATGTGTATTTGTTTATTTTTCAATTATTTGGTGTGTATTTTAGGCTTATACAATTATTATCTTTTAGTTTCACACAGCAGATTAACAAATGTAAATAAATTAGGTTCATTTTATGGATATTTAGTGTGAAGACTGTCATTAAAAACCTCATGGCAAGCACATAAAAGAAAACACATTTGTTAAACAGCAAGTTTGAAAATTGGTCCATTTTGAGGGGACTACAACAGGAATGTTAACATTATGGAGCTGCCATGGTGAAAAGAAATTCACACTTGAATCCTGTTGTCAGATATAGTTCCCAGAGGAACAACAGCTTGTGAATAATACAGCAGACTCGTTTTCAGATTGTATTCTGAGTCATTCCTGGTTCTGCTTTTGGGGTCAAGACTCCATGTTCATGGCACTCATGAGATTGATGGGTTCCACTTATGATCTTTAACGTATCTCGTGCCCTCTTTATATCCCTTTTTACAACTTTTCCTGTTGTTTGCCCAGAGTTTGTTGTCTAACTAGCACGGAAATGATAATGCAAAAAAAAGTCCCAGAAGAGCAAACGGCAAAAACATATTTTGAGAAATGGGAAGTGAATCCAAAGGCTGCCAAAAGTCTCTCTCTCTCTCTCTTTCTCTCTCTCTGCAGCCGTTTTCCATTATCAGTGCCCAAACCAGCTTGTTAAAAAGAGTGAAACTCAAACCACAGTTTTGAAAATTACAGAATTCCTTCATAAATGCCCAACCCTCCCCGCGGCTACGCTGGGTTCAGACTTGAGGTGAGACCGCCATACTACAACATACACACACACACTCACTCACACACACACTGTATGTATATATGCAGAAACAGCTAAAGGCACATGCACATTGCGCACAACAAAATGCTGCACAGTATATACACACACACATCTACACACGCTTTAAGCACATGCGCACATTTACCCTAAAAAAGGCACAGGCTCACACAATAGATGCATACACACATGTCCAATACAAAAGTACACGCTTACACAGAAATACACTCACATACACACAAGTGCATAGTAATAGCCTTGTGGCTACATCGCCCTCTTTCCTTCCCTTCTTTCAAACTTTAACCAGAGCCATTTCCTACAACAGCTGAGGCTGCTGCATAGCAACTGGTCAGACCGCCCTAGCAACAACAACATTATCACTCATATGACCTCTTTGTGACAGCAAAGAAAAAATGAAGCATTTCTTATTTTACATATTTCAGGTTTGGTTTGAGAATTTTAAAACTCTATATTAGCTCTGCAGCACTGTTATCGTGTTATGTTGTTCTTTTACGTTGAAAAAGTTACATAGAGCTGGGATGTTCAAGAGAAATGTTAAACAATTTTTCTGTTACTTTTCCCCCCCAATTTGTGTGCTAAAAAAGCAAATCTAAAAAGTGTTTTTGCCAACAGTACACCTGGCTACTCAGTAGATTGCTTTTCCAAATCTTTGAACTGGCAGGCAAATTGAGGCAGGTATGGTGATGTTATTTCTCTGCAGCTGCTGTTTAATTTCCCTCGTGTGTGTGTGTGTGCGTGTGTGTGCGTGTGTGTGCGTGTGTGTGCGTGTGTGCGTGTGTGTGCCCTCCTATCACCAAACCCTCTCCAACCTGCCTAATAAACTGTAATTATTCTCAGCTGCTCCTACATGTAAAAGTGTGAAATTGCTTAAATCTTACACCATTCATGCTCAGTCAACTTAGATAAGATAGAAAATTTGGAGGCAGACAGCCAGCCTTTCCACGCTGCTTTTAACATTTGCAGCTGATACAGAGACAAAGCATTTGATACTGGACTAAGAAGTAAGAATAACACCAAACCACAAATGTTTCACACATACACGCCGTTCAGTTTCGCTCTCCATGAGTAATTCTATGTTTTGCTTCAAGGGAAATTGGTGCACTTTGGCCATAATTGTTTCAAAACTGCTAGCTAATTATGACCTTTTGAAAACAAAGTGTACAGATTGAATGTGACATTTTGCTACGCCTGCAAAATATAAACGGCCTCTTGCACTGGCTGAAGCCCAGTAAAACCTAATAATGAAAACAACCATGTCCTAACTAGTGCTTTGACTGAACTGGAAGGCTGTATTCACAGGTTTCTGCCCACTGACCTCCACTACAAAATACTACTAGCTGTGTGCTGCACTTTTCTACAGGATTGTTTATGATGTTATCACCATGGTGAAGTGATTAAAAGACAAACGCTTTCTCACAAACCACAACACAGTCAGCTTTGAGCCATACAGCAGACAGCCATGTTTTAGATGCATAAGCTATTCTGCTACAACCAAAGATACATAATAAGCATCTGCAGAGGTAGATTTGAAGTCTCATACTCATATACTACAGTTTTTATCAAGCTCGACTTTTAAGTCAACATGAATAAAAATGGCTCAGAGTAATGGAAAGATTGAACATCGATAGTTCCGTGATACAGTCGAAAGCTTATGAACAAGCAAGTAAGTGGACCTTGAGTCAAAATTGTTTTGTCAACTTTTTAGTGCGACTACAACTTGCTCGCATATACTACAGGTTTACTACATCATACCTGTCTTACATTGACACTGGAAAGTGCACACGTTTTTTAACTGGTAAAACCACCTCTAACTTGTTAGAATACAACATGTATAATTAACAACTCATAATCATAAATTAATGCCTATTTGAAGATGACCCATCTAATGAACACAATAGCAAAATGTGTATATAGTTACTGAAATGAGGAGAATTAAGGAGTGTTCAATCCTGAAATAACCCATCGTCCATTCAGAAAAAAAAACATCTGTAATAGCCAATCGCTAATCGTTAAAATGACAGATTCCCAGCTGCAGTGTGACAAAGGTTGCTGACAGAGGATGTTCTGCACTAGTTGAATTATGATCACATTCTCCTCTCAAACAAACTGGCAGCGACCATTATCCTTGGCTGAACATTTCTCTCTGCTTGTAGAAAACAAATGGACGTCTGGCTTCTGGTGACCAATTTCTTTGGGTGAGAGCAGAAAGCACAGCAGAGGTAAAATGATATAATAAAAAGAACCGAGAGCATAAGTTTGCCCCTTACAGAAGTAGTTTTCATCAGACAATGACATGTTTGGCAACAGTTTCAAGAGGTGAAAACCATCACACTCAACAGTAATTAATGAATGTGTGTTAGAATAGTTTGCAGAAGTTGTACAGAGCAAGAATACATTATTTATTACACACATGATGTCTCTTCACAAATAGAAAAAGACAGGACTTCAGAGCGCACAGGAATGGACACATGGTCTGTCTCTCTCTCTCTCACACACACACACACACACACACACACACACACACACACACAACACAGTCTTTACCAGAAATAGTTCCAGCCTACTGCCTGTCACAGCGCATGGATTTCAATGGAGCATACTCAACCATATTCCCACCATCTGTCATGATGATTTGAGAAGAAAAGCTAGTACTTACAACTATAGCTGTACTTAAAACATAAAACACTGCGTGTGTGCATGCTTGTGTGTATTTTTGTTCCCTTGATATGGTCCTCTGCTGCCATCTACTGAGGAAAACATGGAATTAAACTGTAATAAAATAAAGCACTGAATTCTAAGTTGAATTAAATCATTAGTATTAAAATATCTTATTTGCTCCCCAGGATTTCTGTATGTATCAACTAACAATATACTGCAAGATTAAGGGTGTAGAAATGACCTAATACACAAGAAGTAAAGCATGTTTTAAGTTTTAAGTTTTTACAGAATGGAGTTATTAACATTTTATATAAATCAAATAATCTCACACACTCAGTACCTGATAGAGCCACATCTTCCCCTACTGGCCTCTAATAAACTGTCATAGTTTCACTTCATAACATTTTGGCACCAAGTTCAGACTGTTTTACTCTTTTTACAAAAACATGATTGCATTTTTTGACACCCAAAAATTCTGCTGCTCTTTTTCTTTTCAACCCCACTTTTAAGTTTTAGAACATTGAATGTATTCAACTGGGATGGTTTGACTTTGTTTCTTTTCTCTGGTTTTTGAATTATTTCCAGGTAGCATTAAAAGTTCAGGTTTGCACTTTCAAAATCTGCAGATAGCCTTTTTCCCAGCTGCTCAGACACTCTCTGAGACTCCCAGGAGTTTGGTCTGCGTTCTCCTGACGCTGAAATACAACACAGTGGTTAAAGCCATGGAACTGGAGCCCAGCCATAGACAATACTCTGCTGTGTTTCACAGTTAAACCAAACCTTTGCTGTAAAGATGGCTGTATTAAATGACTGTTTAACTGATATAGAGAACTGGGTGTCCTAAAATGTCCTTCAGCCCATTTCAGACAAACCTGAGGTTGTTTTGAGCCCAAACACAGGCTGGAGCTGAAACCATTTAAATTTGTTCCTGAAGCATTAAATGCATTTAGGACTGCAGAAGTTATCTTTGATTCATGTTTAAACCTTGACCATTATCCAAGAAGCTTGTTTGGACATGTTTTTATAAAGTTAGGAGCATTGCACAGATAATTTGGACCACCCTTTGATCCATCCTCTTGCCTTTTAATTTTCCATTTGTAGAAAGTACTTCTACGTTCTTCTCTGTGCGTCCATTTAATAACTTGAAGGTCAATGAAAATGTTTCGATTACATCATCCTTAACAAGTGGTTTCAGATATTTGTGCATGGGATCAGCCGGTATTATCACCCCTCACTTACAAAACATATTGACTAAGCTTGTAGTGTACAATCAGTTTTCCTTTTGTGAACAGTTTGTGCAATAAATTGCATTTATTCAGGAACAAACCTTGAATGCTGAAGTTAATTTTCCCCCTGATTAACTCACCTGTCTGCCGTGCGACAGCTTCCAATGTTTGTTGAAAGTGTGAATAAATGTGACGGAGGAAACCACAGACTGCAAAGTTTCTCTCTCCCTCTCACAGAAACTTCTGACAGGAGATCTGGGTGATAATTCTCTACACTCACTACAAGCTGCCCCTTTCACATAAGACTCAGTCAGATTGATTCCAGGGTGGTATAACAAATATTGATTAGTGGGGCTGTAAGGCACTAGAATAAGAATTACTTACAAAATACTACTACTACTTTGACAAATGCATGTAATGACATCAAACTGCCTCTTATATATTACATAAACATATTACTCCTATTTCATTTGTATACGATTTTAACTTAAACCAACTAAAGATTTCATTTTAACCAAGTAAGAATTATGCTTCAGGTACAGGAGGGGAAAAAAATCCTATCTCCACTTTTAAGTGACCTTGATCTAATAACAGGATGTTGAATAATCTGAACATACTGAAGAGTCCCTCTCTCTAAATTACAACAGGTAATAAGAAAGTTAAGTTCAAACTGCTTGTCTGGGATGGTCCTGATACATTCCCAAATATAGACCTATTTTACAGGCATATATGTAATTACAGGACACAAGTTGTGTCCATCTGTCACTCTGTTGCGTACAGATGTCCACAGAGTCCTCTCTGCTCTGTGATTGATCGAAAACTCTACAGGATGAAAGCGCTGGTGTGCTGTTCCTCCTACCACCAGGAGATGGCACTACTGCTTCACAGTGTGGAATAGAATAGAATAATCAAGGTCAACGCTATTGCCATATTAAAAGAAAAGCTTTATAATAGTATATAAGGTTTAGTAAGACTATTCTCGTATCTTTATAAGATTATTATTATTGAATGAGTATTGCATATGCATGAATGCACGATCATCCAAAGTGCCTCAGAGAAGGAGCTCCGCTGAGAAGGACACAGAAGCTCAAAGAGGGTTAAAAACAAAGTCTGCAGGACAATTCATTGCCCTGCACCAAACCTGCATAATTCCTACAGGACTCCTTCACATCTGAAACATATTACAGAGGGATTGTTTTATAACAGGACAGATCAGAGATCACCTGGTCAATCACAGTCAATAAGTGATAATCCCCATATATCAAAAACACACTGCTTTTTGTGCATGTGTGATTTATTTAGTTGAAAGACAGAGAGGGAGACTTGAACTTGAATTTAATTATCTTCTATATTTCCTAGACCAATTAATGCTGCAGGACATCTTCAGGAGGAACCAAATGCACTGTTATGTCACGTACAGGCTACGTGAGCGAGCTTTTAAAAGCTTATTATTGTAATAACGTCTAAATGCCCTGAGGTGGCAGTGTTGGTCCATAATGTTACATGGAGCAAGCTCTCACGGACCACAGGGCAAAGCAATGAGGTGCTGTACATGCACCAGACTTCATGAATAGAATAAAACAGAATAGAATAAAAGAGAAAATAGAAAAATCTTTTTTCTAAAAAGTCCTAAATTATATGGATATTTATATACTCCTCCTCCTACTACTACTACTACTACTAATAATAATAATAATAATAAAACTAATACAGGCAGGTAATTAAGAATGGAAATCCCAGAGTCCTCCTCAAGGACCCCTGGAGGAAAGTGCACCATTTCTGTTACTAACAAATGATTTAAGTTAATATAAATTAATGCCCCCCCTCTCCCCTTAAACCGCTCCAAATTTGTCCAGGACGTTCCTACTCGCTGATTGGTCCGCTCTCTGATTGGCCTGCCCTCTGATTGGCTGAAAGTTCCGTACTGAGAGAGTCGGTCGTCGCAGTTTGTTTTCTCGCCTGCGGCTGAAATTTTCACGGTGAACCGCTGCTGGAGGCAATGTGGACATAGTATTCAGGTGGTTTTCATTAGATAACTGTGCTAATAGTCACGCAAACAGGCTGAAAATGTAGATAAAGTTTTTTTTTTCCTTTTTCTCTCTCTTTCTTTTCCCGGTGCCGTTAGTGGTCTGGTCTCTCTCGAGCGTTTTACACGCGGACTGTCACTCAGAAATACTACAGCCTGCATTTTGAGCGCTCACGTGTTTGACCTTAGCTTATATATTTTAGATTTTTTTCTACATTTACTGTCATATTTTTTTTGTCGCTCGCTTAGTTAGCCTAGAGCTTACTTTTGTATACTTTGTCAAAGTTGACTTATTTTGCTACACGTTGGCGTTTCGGTGACAGACGCGTCTCTTCACATTTGTAAATCATTCTTGGTTTGAATCACGGACTGAGTTATCGAAATCATTAAATCATTGGAGAGGAGCTGAAGAACCTTTTTCGGGATAAAGGCATATGTGCAGGTTATCAGGGGGTAACAGACTGAGGATATTTCATCACTGCTGGGAGTTTGACAGTAAGTCCGACTTTATTAATAAGCCAAAGTCACTGTAATATGTGTATCATGTGTCCACAGGGTCTTAATGTTTGTCTGTCTCGCTTTACAGTGAGTTTACAGTGAACTTGTATCATCTCCTCATCACCTTTTCTTTCGTATGTCTTTTCCCATTAGGCTACCGAGTTTTGTTTTGCCCTGATTAAGTTTAAAAGTTTAATTTTGAGTCAAACTTGTGTCATTCCTATATAATCTTCAACGGTATTACTGTACAGAAGTTGGTACTCAAAGTTAAGTTTTGCCGTGTCTGTGAATAACAGTTATAACATGTTTGCACTTTGACTAAATTCATAAAGTGGTTACAACCCTAGACAGCACATTCACATAGTAAAATATGGTTTAATAAATGCCATATTGTATTAATGCATGCTTGTATGATAACTACATCTGGGTTTTTTTTTATTAATTGGCATGTCAATTATTGATTTTAAACAAGTGATAAAAATTAATTAGAGCTCCAGTCTGGGATCATCATGATGCAGACAATCACAGGTTGCAGGCGCTCCTCCTCCTTAAAGAAACTTTTACATTTACAGCCACTTTCAGCTGCTTTGTATGATGTTTATTGTAAATTTAGGGAAGAAAGATTATTCTCCCAGTAAGACAAGTGCATAATTCAAATTAAAATGGGACTAAATCAGAGTTTGGTAGGTTGAAAATCTACTCTTGATTGCCGCAAATCAGTTATCCTGCACTTTTCAGTGCAGTTTCTGGTGAACTGAGACGCTGAGGTTGACTGATACTGATCAAAGATACAACATGTGAAGTATTGAAATAAGATCTCATAAGGTTCAGGGAAGAATTTATGTGGCGGAAAGATTAAAACCACTGTAAGGAGAGACATATGGACAGGTGGACAGAATAAATCTGTTTAAGAAAATAGTCTGACTTCAAGAAAATCTCTGCTCCTGTGCAGTGAACACTTTTTTCTGACTATACCGTGGACTTTTGTGGATCCAAATAATGTTTAAAAGACAGGATACACTGAAGAGAAGAGATGGAAGAGGGTGCATGTGTTCTTTCACCTTCAACTTTAGCCTGGTAGGTTTTGAAAACATCTGTATAGGAATTAATGATGTTAAGTAATACACACGGCTCTCCGTCTTGTTCAGAGAAACTAGAGACTTTTATTTGATTGCTTTCCTTTATTAAGAAATAACTTGATTATCTTCTACCAGGCTATTCCTACTTTTCTAAAATTCAAGGCAGGTTTTCACATAGATGCTCACCAGCTGTCAGCCAGTTGGTAGTAAATTAGGTTTTAATTCCATTGCGCTAGCAGCTATTTTGGAAGCAAAAAAAACCCCATCAGATGGTGAATGAATGAATGTGGCTGGTGGATTTTTGGAATAAATCAGACTCTGACAGTGGACAACACAGTGGTTTTGATAGACTGATGATTTATATACAGAGATGTAATCTAAAAGATTAAAATGCACCTTCAAGGTGGGAAATAATTACTCAGTATCTCCTAAATATATAAATATTTCTCTCATTTGATTTCCTTTCAGATCATAGAGGCTGAGCATTCTTCTTACTGAAAATTAAACCAAAATGGAGCTTCTCTGGGTCGTTCTGTTGCTAGAGATGATCCTGATGTCCACTGCTGCCAGGGGTGAGTAACAGAAGCACTGGTTTTAACAGAGACGTGGAGCATTACCGCCATCAGTGCCAGCAGTAAGATAATGGCAGTAAGATAAATCACTATCTGGCCGTACTTGTAAAAAAGTCTCCCAAAGGTTCACCTGGGGTGCAGGAAATTTACTGCAGTGAAATGTCCTGTTTTTGCATTCCTTCTACACTGCTGTCACGCTGCTGTTTGAAACACGGTGGTACGATTGCTTTGACTGTGATTTCAGACACAACTGTCTCATTAAAGCTGAAAGCATGATGGGAGGACAGTGGTATTTGTATGAACGAACCCTCTCCTCTAACTTTGCCGTCTTTTCTATCACCTCTTCTTTGGAACTACTTTAATTGTGTGCTTTGAAAAACTTTGTGCTTTGTAAACATCTTTGTTATCCTTTATTTGCTCATTCCGGAGACGTTTGCTCAGATTTTGACTGGTTATTCAGTTACTCTTAGGTGTTCTTGCACTCACCTGGCAGTACTTTCTACCTTCTGGTTATTTTGCAAGGATACTACCTTGTTGGATGTAGATTAAAATGTTGTATTTCAGCTGTTAATCTAAATTGAACAGTGCCCTCAGTACTCGGCACGCTACCTTGTTTTTTTCTGTGAAACTAAACATAATAAAAACAAACAACAACAGAAGCTGTATATAGATAAGAACGATCCCCAGCCTGAGCAGACAGTCGTGGAGTTGGCGCCTGTTCCCGAGATCACACCGCTGATGAGTTTTCAGCGGGAACAAAGCTGCATTCAGCGAGGCGAGGCCAAGCCAGCGTGCAGACACGGGGCCGAAAATAAACACAGGGCCATGGACCGCAAAGAGATGAGATTAGATTAGCCTATTAGGGATGTTTGCTGTGCAATGCCGCAGCATTTCCTCCCCCTCACCGCCTGCAGTCTGTCAATGAAACCAGGACAGGCAGCAGAGAGAGACAGAAGGCAGGGGTGAGGGAGAGAAGAGGAGAGGGATGGAAAGAAAGAGGGCGAAGGAGAGAAAAGGGGGCCTCTGGACATAGGACAACTGGAGTAATAATGGATGATAAAAGAGAAAGAAGGGAAGTAGGGAAAGGAGAAACAGAACTAGAGGGGAAAGAGTGAGGAAGAAAAGGGAAAAAATGGACAAGGGAAGGAAACAGATTATAGGAGGGGGTGTGAGAGAGAGGGCAGGAGAGCAAGAAGAGGACAGAGGGGACAAAATACCATTATGAACCTATTAGAAACTGAAGTTCTCCCTTATCTTGTGATAGGCCTGACTCGAGTTGTCAGACAGATCTTCTCTCTTGGGTAAAGGACAGTATTAGTGCTCGAGACATCTAACTGAAGCTGCTGTGAAATGAGGTTAATTATCATTATTTTTTGTAATTTATTTTGTTATTGTGTGTGTAACTGACTGAAGATATGGCAGCTGAAAGACATCATGCCAGTGGGATGCTGGGTTTTGGTGGCTCTGTGGTCTGAGGTTCGTACCATGTAATTGTGAATTTGTGGTTTTGAACTTGAGTAATGCAGCATGTCATCTATTCTCTGTATCTCATCTTTGACGTCCCCTGTTTACAACATATAGTATAATGTTTAACAAAACAGAAGAATTATCTGAAACATGGACAAAAAGAATGCAGGAAACTGCAGATTTTCAACAGATGTTTTTAAAACCAGGAGTTTGTGAACTTGCAATTTTTAAGGCACACTTTCTGCCAAATTTACCTGCAGCTTTATCCAATCCCTGGATTAAGTTTTTTTCAAATTCCAACATTTTCCACATAAAACAATCCAAGTCAGAACAATGTTAAGTGCCAAGGTCAAGCAAAATCTATTTTCGACTTCTACAGTCCAAGATGCTTGCAGCTTTGTTATTGCCAGTGTAATTGATTTCCCCTGAAACTGTCTTCTCAGGCAGAGCTTACACCCAGCTGTTTCTTGAAAAATTGCACACAAAATGACAGAAATGTGGCTGCTGATTTTTGGCCACAACATGCGTGAGATCCCGGCGAAACAGTTTGACCTTTAGCTGTAGTGAGAGTTGCCAAGTACAACCACAGCGATCTACCGTTGGCCACTAAGCTGCTTTACTGTGCAGATAGGAGTTAAGGGCTTTGCTCAGTGGCACCTGGACAATAGGGGTTGAGGACAAAACAGAAACTTTCAACATAAAGGCTGCTGTATCACGCTATAGCTATAAGAAATCAAGCCTGTAATATCAGAATGACTAAAAAGAGCACATCACATTAACTCTTTACACTAAAGATCCATACAAGACGGCCTATGGGAAGGTGAACAAGCATCACAGTCCCTCAGCAGGGTTTGGGCCAAGCAGGACTGTGCTGAAAGAAGACACTTAAAGCTACTTAAGTAAATCAAAACCTTTCCAAAGGTTCACCTGGCCTGGAGTAAATTTGCTGTAGTGAAATTCCCTATTTTTGCATTCTTGCTACACTGCTGTCACGGTGCTGTTCCAACCCCAGGAGGATTTGTTTGAAACATGGTGTTACGATTGCTTTGACTGTGGTTTCAGACACAACTGTGTCATTAAAGCTGAAAGTATGATTGGAGGACAGTGGTAGTTGCAGGAGTAAACCCTCTCCTCTATTTTTTTCATCTTTTCTATCACTTAAGCTTAAGAAGACACTTAAATAAATCAAAATTGAGGCAGATAATATTGTATTTTACACCCAGAAGTGGCAGTCCAGGCACTTGCATTTGCAAATAAGCAATTGATTCAGAACTGTTTGGTATATTAAATGGGTAATGAAAAGTAAGACAAACTCATAATTACAATTTCTGGTCTTTAAGTACAGAATTCTATTAAGAGGTTGATACATTTATTAGAAACGATTGTGGAAATGCTTCCTCTCACAGTCCGCCCTTGTTGCATTCTCCACTGAACTCTAAATGATGCAGAAAAACATTTTTATTAGTGACTACTGAGATGTCCCAGAGAAATATGCATACCGGAGGTGGGTTACTCAGAGCAACTGTATAAACAATGAACAATAAAAAGCAAAATATCATAGGACAAATCGTGACATTTAACAATAAATTGAAAACATGAACGCTTTTGTGGCCTCATCTGTCTGAGCAGTCCCTTTTCCCTTCCCCAAGGTTCAGTTACAGTAAATGTAAAGACGCTATTGTATAAATCCACCAAGTTATGTCTAACAGCATCTTTGTGATTGTTCTAAAATGAGTATGGCTTATTGTATTTAAGAAATAGCTGAATGAAAGCACAGCCCTGTATTGAAAAAAAGAGAATAAAATGATTACTTTTATAATAAATGGATACATACCAGAAAGGCCAAATAGTTTAATGATTGTTACTGGTAGTTACTTTTTCCTGGGTGTCCTTGGTGGGGGCTTAGCATCAGATGGCACTGAAGGCTGTTTTCCACTTTGAGTGCCGATTGGCGAATGGAAGCAGGAACATTGGAAAAGTTAAGGGCTTTGCTGGACTTCTGCAACAGACAGACATGAAGAGAAACGTTTGGAGATGGAGGGGTGGAACAGGACAGAAAGAGTGGAAGAGAGATGAAGATGAAGAGAGAAAAAGAAAGGAAAAAGGTAACCAAAGAGAAAGAACAGGAGGCAGACAGACAGAGAGAAAGAAAGACACACAGAGATAAGCCCAGAGAAAGAGACGGAAAGAGATAAAGATGCAACATTTATGCCCTTTTTGCAGCAGATGTAGAGTCACATAAACTGCACTCCAGAGGCTTACACAACCACGCTGTTTGAACCAGTGTCTGGGCCTCTGTGTGCGTGTGTGTGTGTGTGTGTGTGTGTAGCTGAGCATGAGACTGAGCAGCTGAGAGATTAGCGTTCTCCCATGTTAGCTGAACAACACTGAGCTTGAATACAGGGGTCAAAGACTAGTAGTAGGCCAGTGCATTCTGGGCTACCTGCAGCTCGAGACACAGTTAGGTTCAAATGTGAACAATGGGAAGTAAAGGTCCATCCAAAAATACCTTTTACACTGCTAAAATAAAAGTTTTTAGGAAATGTGCTTTTTCACTTTCTTGTCAGGAGTTACATGAGAAGATAGCACTCTCATACCTGTATGTTAAATATGAAGCTCCAGCCAGGAGACAGTTAGCTTAGCTTAGCATAGAGACTGGAAACGGGGAGAAATAACTAGCCTGTGGGTCAGTTATGGGTGGGACTATTTCTTGGCCTGGCGCAGTAACTGCCTGGAGTCTCCGCTGGTTGCCTGGCAACCTCTCAGTGACAACAAGACTACGGGAAGTCCTTGCATCCCTCACATAACCCCTCATAAAACCACAACTTGTTCTTACGCTACAGATGAGATATAATGTGTTAACAAGTGAGCATTACAGGTGCTAGAAGGCGGAATTTGTTACCTTTGGACAGAGTCGGGTTAGCTGTTTCCCTCTTTTTCCAGTCTTTATGCTAAGCTAAGCTAAGCTAACTGTCTCCCGGCTAAAGCTGCGTATTAAATAAACAGTTGTGAGAGTGGTATCGATCTTCTCGTCTAACTCTCGACAAGAAAGCAAATTAGTGTCAAACTGTTCCTTTAAAAGCAACACAGCATTGAGGTAGGTGGCAGGTGAGGAAGAGTATACCAAAAAACGTTAGATGCTTGGAATGCGCTGAATAGATCAAGCGTTTGATTAGTGGTTCATATGTACTTGCCTTTGTTTCTGCATGCCTCCACACACGCGCACACACACACACACACACACACACACACACACACACACATACATACATACGTTAATTGTGCATGTGATGTGAAATGCCCCGTGTATGTCAGATGGTTATCAGCATGTCAGATGGTATTTATGTAAGCCAGCTGTTAAACACTCGAACAACTGGAGCAGGGCAAAGAGGATAATAATGTGATTATTAAAGTTAGTCCAGCAGAGATTTTCATTTTTTCTTTTACCTGATTTTACCTGTGATGTTGTGTGTCATCACATCACACTCTTGTCTTGTCTCACTCTTCTACCCAAATCCTTCTGAAGCAGATTCAGAAAAGAAAGGATATACCAAGAAATCAGATGATGAGTGCGGGTTTGTGTACGTTGTTTCCTGATGTACAGCTCTGACTAAACAATTCAATGTTTTCCATGTGACAAACGCATTAAAAATGCATCTTCATTGTACTGAAGCTGGCAAAACACATGGAGCAACAGAGAAAGAGAGGAGAGCATCTTCACTGCAGACAAAGACAGTGCAGAGTGTAAACAACCACATACACAGATGCTGAAAACGTATACAACTAGAGGACGCTACCCATAAATATGACTTAACACATGTAAGCACACACAGCCACACACACACACACAGCCCACAATCACTTAACAACCTCCTGTCCCACACACTCATTACTGAGGAATGTAATTAGCATGCTAACACTAACAATGATAGGTAGGAGAGAATTGCAGTTAGGTAAAAAGGACTGGAGGAGGAGGAGGAGGAGGCACACAGTCACCAGAGAAGCAAGCAAAGGATAACTAGCAGAGCTGTAAACTTCTGTAGAAAAGTAAGAGACAACTAGATAGCAAGACAAACAGACAGAACAGAAGTGTCAGTGGTGTCTGTTGCACTACCGGATGCAGTTTCTCTCTAGGATTGTAAGGGAAGCCTTCCATAGACATATAAAGTACTAGACGGAGTATTTTTCTTGACATAAAGAAATAGAAGGTGGATGGGGGTGCCACATGAACATGACAGAGGGGAGTGAAAGGACCTTAAAGGGCCACAGTCAAATGAAAAAAACAAGTATTATTCTTCCCCTATGCTCAAAAGGAGACACATCTAACTTTTGTGGTCACAAACCCTCGTCTTTGGACAATATTAGTTCTTCTTTGGCTATAATAAATGGGTATTTTGCATTTTGGCAGGGAGTGTGTGATTTAGGGCTTGAGGTCCTACTCTTCAAATGTCTTGTTTTCTCTGAATAACACTCCAAAACCCAAAGATATTCAGTTTGCATTCATATAAAACACAGAAAAGCATCAAATCCTTGTATTTGAGAAACTGGAACCAGAGAGTCTTTGCTTGAAAAATGGCCTAAATGATTAATCAATTATGAAAATAGTTTCTGATGAATTTTCTGTTGACCGATCGTTTCAGCTCTAGTATTGTTTACCTGCTGGCTCAACTTCAAGCTAAATGGTCGTGGCATAAGTAGTATCCAACTTGCAGGCCTAAGAAGGGAGTGGCAGGTAGTGGCTAAATAGCTCAAGTAGTAATAATAAGAAGTATTATGAAGAAGTGATAAAGTGATAAATGTATGCTCCTGTGTAAGTATTTCAGTGTGGAAAGCACTGGCCATGGTTGCAAAAGCCACCATCTAACAAGGAGTTATAGATGGCCAATGAATAAACAGGGTTAATCTTTGATGAATCATGTTCATTTTATGTTTAAACAACATCCATATTGTTGTGTGTTTTCCCACACACAGTGTCCTAAATGAAAGCTAACTAAAGTAAGCACTGATTAACCATTTTATTACATTTTGTACTAGAACACATTGTGTTAGTTGTGATAGGCATCTGCCTGTCTCCTCATGTGAAGAATGGAGGAGGAAGATGGAGGAGGAGGAGGAAAGCATCTTGATTCCTCATAGAGTAAACAACTGCATACCACGGACAGATGCTTCAAACACACAAGTTTACCTCATTGTAAACAGACAGACTCACATCAGTAAATCTCCTCCACCCCGCTCCTGTTTTTTAAGCATGCAACGTGTTTTAAGTCACAGCTAACTATCGTAAATACCATTTGACATGCTAATAACCATTATATGGCTTCATGGTGGTGGTGGGCATCTGCCTGCCAGCCGCAGCGTTTGCTGTGGAAGAACTGGATCCAGACCACCACAGACGGGTGAAATTTTCATCAGCATCCACGGATGAAGGTTTTAGAAAAGTGCATTTTCTCTACCAAAATGTTATATTATTAATATTTTTCCACTAAGGGAAGAACATTTTAATCCCTATGACCTAGATTCAGCAAACACATACTTAAGGTGGAAAGATAAAAAGGCCTAGGAACTGATTTGGGTCTCATTAAAATCCCTCATAGCGATAATTTTGTCCTTTTAATAAGAGAAAAGCAGAAACATGTAATGCGTTTGTGTCTGTTGATTACATGGTGAGTAACAGACAAAGGGAAGCTTCAAAGGGCACAAATGACTCTTTCAGTTCCTCTTGTTAAATCCTAACGTCAGGACCAAATGTTGTCTTGTTGGTTAGTTGGGACAAGTAGAGCTGTGGCTGCCAGAAAAAAGTCCAAATGAGAAATTGAAAGACTGATTGTCACTTCAAAAAAAAAACAGACTTGTATTGTTTCATCTATTGTAATTCATTTCATTTGATTTCAGAGGTTTGGTAGAAATATTTGTAGAGTACGGACAGTCTAGAGTGAGATGTCTCTGTGGGATCTTCAGCCTATATTTTTGTTAGAAATCATTCTCAAACACAACATTACATTTACATACCACTGTCTGTGTTTTGTGGTCTGAAAAGATTAACCAGCACTGACATGAACCCATTTGCAGGGAACCTTAAGGGGCACTGTTCTCCTCCTCAGAGTTTTACGAGGCCTGTTAAGGTTAAAGGCTATTAGCCCACATTTAGATAAAGTCAATGTTTGCTTTGACTTTGCTAATGGTGGGGTAGTAATGGGGCTGTCTGGACGTTCTCTGTGGGGGTTGATTGGTGTGTCGCAGTGACGTGAAGATGTGATGTGTGTTTGTGAAGGGGGTGCAGCAGCGAGAAGAGCAACAGGGGAAGATAAGATAGCAAAATAAGGCTTTGTGGAGAGAAATAGTGAGAGACAAAGACAGAAATGTTAAAGAACAATGACCCCTTAACAGACCCTGTTTCCCCCCCTTAAGTAGCTATAAGGAAATATTGAAACTCAAGACACCATGTTTTTTTGGCTGCACCATTCTTTCAAATCCAAGTATTCTTGATGTCTTGAGCAACATATTTCCCTAAGATTCAGCCTGACATATTTGGTATTTTTGGAAACTTTGGGACCTCCATTAGATTAAATAAAATTCTTTATGTTTGAACAGTGTTTGGCTGCACAGTATGACTTTGTACAAATAATGTAAGGGGTTAAGACTTATGAAAAGTTAAAGGAAATCTAAAAGAAAGGGAAGTTTCTCTCTCTGTTCTTTCTTTCCCAGCATCTCCATCTCTCTCCTACATAGTGCAGTATTGTGTGGGTCGTGGCACCACAGTGCTGTATTGTGGTCTCAGTGGGGTTGGGGTATGTTTGGTCAATGCTACAGCACTGCGGGTCGAAGGTCAGCCAGTGGATCAGGGAGGGTTCAGGCAGAGTGTGTGCGTGGGTTTTGTGTGTGTGTGTGTGTGTGTGTGTGTGTGTGTAAGGTAAGGTCAGAGAAAACACATGCCTGCACCAGAGGAGACTGTAATAACACACCAGGAACCCCACAGGACAACACACACTCTGCTTTCACTCCTTTATCTCCTCTCTGTCTCAGTTCAATAACCTCATTGACGTGTATGTCAGAAACAGAATTACCAAACATTAATTAACACATTCAGTTCAACTATTGTGAAAATAATGACTTCAGTATTTCCTCTCTGTTATTGTGTTTCCATCCAAATGTAGCACAGATTTTAAGTGTCCCCTGCAGTGAAAATCTTAGTTTTGAGGGTTAAACGTGCACATTTTTTGCAATAAATAGGTCAAAAAAGAAATTGCTTAGCCTTTGATCTAAATCTAGTGCATTATCTATAAAAAAATCAATTTGTTTAAAATATGTATTTAATTTAAATTGTAGACTACTATGATATCAGTGGCGTTCTGTGCATCCCTGCCTCACCAATGCAGTCCCTTACACAATACCATGAGGTAATATAACTTCACCAGCTTGTCTGCAAAGTATCTGCTGTGGAGGTGTAACATTACTCATGAATAAAGTTCACGAATGCAAAGCACAAAACGTGTTATTATATACGTTTACCATGTTTACGACATTTGGCAGAATCTCTGGCAGAATACTTTTTGGTGGTTCACCACATGCATGTTATTGGACATGGGAGTTTCATTCGTTAACATTAATACACTATTTAAATTGACACAGACACACCTACTTAACCCAAATGACATTTAGTCTGATTGAAGTTATCAACTGATGGTATTTGTGGCCACATAATGACTTTTTAGATATGTTGTAAATGTAAATTATAGTGATTGCAGTGGGCCCATTAGCAGATTTCTAAAAAGTCGCCATAAAAAAATACAAAGCTGTGTGTAAATTAAAGGGCCAGTTTATGTTCCCTTCACCCCTGGTGGTATCTAACCGTACAGATAGATTAGTTCGCTTTACCCAGCATTGAAAATGTACTTAAGAAAAAACAGTGAAACAATGTCCCAGGTTACTTTGGATAATCAATAGACTTTCAATGTCTATTGTCTATTCAATGGTATTCATCAGGAACTATTTTCTTTTAAAGGTGAATAAAACAGTAAAAACTGTCCACAGGGAGGTCTGTGTGAGCGTCACTCACCTAATTGTCTGTACTCTACTGCCTTTACATCATCTCTCTCTCTCTGATCTGTCTGTTCTCTCTGTCACTTTCTACCTGACTCTCTGACATTTTAATTCCTCTGCCACTTTCTTTGTCTCCGCTGGTTTCTCTCTCCCTTGTCTACCCTTCAATCAGACCCTCTCCAACCCCTTTAACCCCCTCCTACCACACACGCACACACACACACACACAGTCTCACACAGTGTTATTCTTGATGGCGTTACAAATGAGATGTTGAAAGGTGATCGCTGGGACAGGAGACACAGACCCTTGTTTTCTTTGGGCTTCAGCCTGTCAGTTTGGGTCTGGTGGAGGGGGGGGGACAGCACTCAGGGCAGCTGTGTGTGTGTGTGTGTTTGTGTTATTGACTGTGTTAGGCAGAACGACGGAAGTGCAAGACTACCCTAAACCAAAAATACCACCATTACGACCTCAGTCTCAAATGTGATTGACATGTTATGGACAGTCAGCCACGCTCTCTGTCCTTGCTTGTTTATTATACATACAGATGACCTTTGACCCAGGAAGTGGAGGCTGATCAGGGGCAGGATGTTAAGGCGGACGGCTTTAGGAAATACTTTTTGTAAGCTATGACATATTGTGCTCGTTCTGTTGAGCTCTTATTCATGTCAATTTAAACGTTCACAGTCTTTGGTAATGCAAAACCAAGTCACAGATATATATATATATATATATTGATATCATATAGCACATATACAAGTTTTGCATTATTTAATCTAAAATTACAGGATTCTCGAGGAACATGCAAGGTCAATATCAGGCCTGTTTCTTGTTTTTCACTGCTGTGTCCTCTCTACAAAAGCAGGAAATGCTATAGCATTCTTTATTGAAAGGATCACAAATGGAAGTAGAAACAGTTCTGGGCTGGTTTTCCTTGTTGTGGCATGTGTTGGGCGAAGGCCAAAAAGCTAAAACTAAAACATGGCACAAAGTTGAAAACCACCACACGTGAGGGGGACACAAACACACTCGTCTTTTTCCGCAGTGCCAGCTGTCGATGTGGAATCCATACTGCAGGGGGAATGTGAGAGGAGTGTGAGAGATGTGGGGGTGGGTTCGGCAAGACGGGAACTCTGGAGGGGGGCAAATACACTGGTGACTGTGACTGTGACTGTGTGGCCAAACAAATACATTTGTATCGTCTCAAAATTTGTAATGTCCAAGATTTACATTCATGTATTTTGTCGTTTGTCGTTGTTTATTTTGACTTTATTTATCATTTGCCACCGATGGTCGACGTACGCTGCTTATATTACTGTGTTATTTTAAGTTTGAAAAGCTGTGGAAAAGGGCCGGGTTATGCTAGAAAATAACTCGTTCGTACAAAGTGTTGTCCAACAAAGTCAGAAAGCAAAAGTGTTTATAGCTGTTCTGTACATCCACACTTGAAGGTGGAGTGAAAAGCTGGCCGTCGTACAGGGGGAGATGCGATCATTGTTTAATGAAGCGCAAACAGTCTTTCAAACAGCCTCTCCTGGAAGACGTTCATAGTGTTGCAATCGTTTGTACACACAAGAAGTGACATAGTGAAATAGTTCTTCACTGGTTGAAGTGAGTGTGAATATCGGATTGTCGGTTTCGGAAAGTTACAGAAATTGCCGGACCCAACCCACCCGAATTCCAACGTCACAAAGGTGTGGGAGGAGGGGGTTTCTGAAGCTCTTCGACCATCAGACGTCTACTTCTGATGGAATTTACTGGCGCCTTTATAATTTGTGTATCTAGCTTTATATCAAGTGAATTTCACTTGAAGTGCTGTGAATCTGGCTTTAAATGTGTGGCTTGGCCGTAAAGCAGTCATTTTTGGATCCAAAAGCTGTAGGTTTTGATTCACATCTGCAATATAGAACCCTCTTCACTTGGCTTTAAATCTAGGACATTTGGATGTGCTGATAGTGAATTTGGCCTTAAATCTAGTGAGCTTGGTCTTGAAAATAGTGGACCTGGCTTTAACATTGTGAATTAGGCTTTGTTTGTTTGTCTGTCCATCCTGGAAGAGGGATCCCTCCTCTGTTGCTCTTCCTGAGGTTCCTTCCTTTTTCCCCTTTAGAGGGAACTCATACGAATCAAGGGATCTAAGGACTGAGAGTGTGTTGAGAGTTGTAAAGCCCTTTGAAGCAAATTTGTGAGTTTTGGCTTCATTTAATGCAACAAAAATGTCTACATTGAGCTAGAACTCCTGCTCATAGACAAAAGCCAAAAGTTCATAACCTGGAGACAGTGTGTTCTGTATTTCAGGACTTCACATGCAGCCAAAGTAGACAGTTCGTCCTGTTCTGATTATTGTTAATAATTTGAAAAGCAGCAGAGAATGGCATGACTGGCATTTCTTGCATATTTTTCCCAAAGTAACTGGCAAAACATTGACCAAATCTGTAAGAAATTAAAACATCTCCAGATATTGGTTACAGCCACAGTGAAGTAATCCAGGACATTAATCCCCTGCCAGTAACCACACAGTGCTGACGACTAGCTGAAAGGCCTGCAGACAAGTTAGCTGTGTTAATTATTTCCCACTACATGGCCCTTCATCACACTGGTCAGCTCAGCATACGTATTATCCGGAGGTAATCCCTCTGTTGTGCTGGCACCATTATCACACAGGGACACAACAGGCCTATTCTTCCACACGTAATTAACAAAGGTACTTATGGGCTGCTTTCTGGGATTAAACTGTTGTGTTGTCTGAGCTTTAGGGAAGGCAGTGGGATGGAGAAGGAAAGCTCTCAGATCAGTGGTGTAGTGGAGGTTTGGAAGTGTAGGTGTGTAGCTGTAACCACACTGGTTTACATGTGTTAAGTTTTAGTTGAGAGAAAAAGGTTGGTTTACCCTGTCTTCTGTATGTAGCTCTCAGTGGTAGAAAGTAACACCCTTTTCTTAAGTTTTGTACTTAACTACAATTCTGAAGTACTTGTAGTGTCAACTTTTCATGAGCTAAGAATAACTGGCCTGTTTTCAGCTTTGTGACAATGCATTTTTCAGATAATCCACTGGGTTCTCATATGGTTTATTTCACTTAAGAAGCATGAGAATTTTCTCAAGCCGTAAAGGAATACATAATCCTTCAGTTTGTCAAAAATGTAAGATCCCCAAATTTGGAGATACGTGGTATTCACTGGACAGCTAAGTTTTTCTATTTAATACTTCTACAGTACTGCATTTTAGAAAGACATGTTGGACTTCTTACTCCACTCTACATGTATTTGACGGCTGTAGTTACAAGTTACTCTGCAAATTTTGATTTTACACATCAAATGATGTTATTTTGTTTTAGATTTTATAGTTTATTGTCGTAGATTCAACTATCCAACAGTATAAAGTGGTGCAAATTAAAAATAATATAATAATATACTAATAAAGCACTCATAAAAGGTCTGTTCTGCAAAATGAGTACTTTCACTTGTGATAATTAAAGCCCCTACGCACAGGTGCACAGGTGTTTTCACTTAATATCCCTGTGTGGGCGTGTGCAGACTGTACTTGTTTGACGTCTCCCTCAGTCTCCTGTTAGTTTTGTTGTCACCTGTTCGGGCTTGATCAGTTTACACCTTCTATCAATCATAGTAGTATATTGAGTTTGGTGACGTCACGTAATTCCCATCATAGCATAGCATAGGTCTAATTAACCAGAATCACTGTCAACACCTGCGTGGGTGTGCAAATAAGATTTTGAATGAAAGAGATTTACTTGTAATTGGGTACTATACCAGCGCTGTATTACTACAACTTCTATTCAGCTTCTATCCTTTTCACCACTTGGTAGCTATAGCATCATAAACGGTATGCTACTGGAGTAAAGAAGTGGAATAGAGGAGTGTAACGTAGTGGTAGTTGTGTGTTTTTTTCCATTTCCCGACTGTAATTATGACACACTCACTCACATATACGCAGAAAGATGAGAGGGGAAAAAAGAACAAGAGATGAAGAAAACACAAGACAGGCAGACGGAGAGATTAGTCCACACTGACAGCTACAAGTGACAAGATGACTGATTGATTTCAGGTGGGAAGTGTGTGTGTGTGTGTGTGTGTGTGTGTGTGTGTGGTTGTGTTTGGCGGAGAGTGTCCACTATCAATCAGCACTTCTCAGGCTCTGTTACTGGCTCACCCTGTGCGTCATGGCAAATACTGCTGTGCCGGGACACACACTGGTATTTCGTTTGTAAAAGGAATGATTCAACCTGTGGATATTCTTACTTCTTCACATATACTGGTGAATAAGAGCAGGACTCTAGACAAACTATATTTCTTCTGAACCTTTCCCGTTGTTTCCCAAAAGCATGATGAGTCTCACTCTCTGCTTCTCCTCCCTCATGTTTTGGATGTCGAAATCACGTGGACTGCATACAGCTTTCCGTAACAGACAATCCGACAAGAATGCCCACTTCATGCACTGATTGGCCAGGTGTGCAAAAGTGAGACAATATGCCATTTTTGAACTTCTCTCAAGCTGTCTTTTTTTATTACTCATACATCTACAGTTTTCGCATGTAAAAACGAGTGCAACACCATGAAGTACTTTGAAGAGAGACTGTCCGAAAGACTTGAACGTCTCGCAACCCTCTATGATGGCAGGGTTTTCGCCCCGCCATAAAGTGTGGCCGTTCAGAACAGCTATAAGCACGTTTGCCTTCAGACATGATTGGATTAAACGTCATACAAACTACTTCATTTTAAGCATAACCCGGCTTTTAGTCTTCAGTGCTTTTGGAAAATGGGCCCTGTCTCAGAACTGTCCCAACATACTGACTACTTGGGTAAAAGTGAAGAGAAAACCGACCATCCCAAATATAAGATTTTTCTTAATTTTACATTTTTGTTACAGTTTTTCTCAGTTGCTTTGGCACAGTCGTCGAAAGAAAATCATTATTCTCAAAGCAAAAAATCTATAACTCATTTTCTCACAATAGTTTATGAATTTCTTGCTGCTTTCATACAGAAGTCAAATGTATAAGTTCAAATGTCTGCAAAGGTTCAAGCCCATGTTAGCTGGGAAAATGTCAGTGTGGAACAGAGATGTATATGAAGCAAGCCACATACAGATGATGCAACCACCACTGTTGTTTAAAGGTTAAAGGTAACAACTTTGAGGTTTGTGTTAAGACGTCAGGAGGATTCTTGCATTTTCATCTGGGTATTTCCCTTCTTCATTTTGCAGTTTTCTTTCCTTGTAGGACTTTGGGAGACATTTAGATGTCAATCAAAATGGGGAGATTAGAAAAAGAGAGGTATAGGTTAAGCACATGCAATCACTCACACACACACACCTAATCCCCTCTCTCTCTCTCACACACACACACATACACACACATACATACAGTAGGCTAAGATGAGACAGTGACCTGAGCTGAACAAATGGACTTAGTCATGGCTGAGGATTGGTGTGGAATGTGGGAGGGGGGCACGAGTGTGTGTGTGTGTGTGTGTGTGTGTGTGTGTGTGTGTGTGTGTGTTGGAATGTCTGACTCCCCACCCAGTGAACCAGAAAACACACAGAGGTGGAGGAGGAGGAGGAAGAGGAATTACAGGAGGAAGAAGGTATTGTTTTTTCATTTGAAATTAAGTCCTCAATTCTTCTTGCTT
>VMKM01002506.1:0-68460 GCA_008360985.2 Macquaria ambigua
TGCACATGTCACAGGTACAAGGCAACGAAATGCAGATAGTATCTAACCAGAAGTGCATAAGCAGTAGAATAACATAATGAATATAAATATACAGGGTATATGAAATGATAACACTGACACATACTGTATAGGGAGGCAGCCACAAACACATGAGAGAGATGAAAGCAGTGAGAGAGGAGATAGAGAGAGCTAACGAAACGCTGGGAAGAGAAACAGAGCAAAGAATAGAAGTAGGGGAAGAGGGATAAAACAAAAGGAATGAATATAAAAACTAAAAATCCTTGAGAGCATTCCAGAGGTTAATGTGGTGAGTTCGTGTGAAATAAACACCCAGATATACATTTTTATCGCTGCAGGAAAAAACAAAACAAGTGCAAAGCAGAGAAAGGAGCTGCACTGTCAAGCTTAGTTCCACCTCAGTTGGATTGTCATTGATTTTTTTCCTCTTTTTCTCCTTCAGTCTCCCCTCTGTCTTTTTCTCTTTCTCCCCGTCTTTCTAGTTGCTGGATGTAATTGGATTCCCTCACTGTAAAACTCTGGAGGAGGAGGAGGGGTGTACGGCGAGGTTCGATAGCTACTCATGCTTGTAAAATAAGCTGAAGAAACGAACAGTTGAAAAGTCCACACTGCCAGTGAACGTTTGCAGCTAACCATCACTAACCGTGTCTAATGGTTATATAGTAGAAATGCAGGATAAGGCTTATATTCATTGTTTACATACAGTATGTGTTTATACATACCGATATACTTGAATCTACAGAATCTGATTTCTTTTCACTTCTGATTTGGACTACAATCACAGATGGTCCCAAATCTGATGTAGCTGTGGCGCCACAGTTAATGAATATCCAAACAGCAGATCATTGCTGTCACAATTAAGAATCATTGGACCACAAATGCTAGAGGAACAGCTGAAACAGCAAGTGAAACCACAGAATGGTCACAAACAGTGATACGTTTGAAACAAAACCACAAAGGAAGAATTGAAATAGACCACCTGGTCCCTGCCAGAATTGAAAAACCCATGGGAGATTCCATTTTTTTCAGATTTTCCAGGGCCAGACTCTGTGGTTTTAGTCTTACTAGCCTCATACCTTACACTAGCTCCAGACTCCATCTGGGGTTAATGCCTGAATGTGGGAAAGAAGCCCATAAATGGTGGGCAACATAGCCTTGAAATACGGTTTTGACACTTCACCTGCAGGTATAACTCTGTCTTCTAAAAATTACAGTTAATTTGCATTAGCAAATGTGTTTTCCATCCATACATCCATTAGCTATAACTGTCTTCTCCTTGAGGGTTGCGGGGGGCTGGAGCCAATCCTAGCTGACATTGGGCAAGAAGTTGGGTATAACCTGGACCAGTCAATCACAGGGCTGCAAATGTGTTTTGTATTTGCAAAACATTCACTGTTAACAAACTGAATTGGTTTTCCCGACAATATCCTCTCCTAACTAAAGCATGATTTATGTTTTTTATTATTATGTTTAGGCAACTTAAAGGGTAACTCCGGTATTTTTAAACCTGGGCTCTATTTTTTACAAATGTTGGGGTCTAAATGATTAATAGTTACCATTAGTTTTGGAATTGGTCCAGTAGATCGCCTCAGCTGGCAGCCGCGAACGGGCTGCAATGGCTGCAACGTAATCCTTTGGGGTTTTTTGCGCCCATGAAAAGTACGTCCACTAAAAGTGCTTGTTTGTTAAAAATGCCGTTTGTTAAAGAGTAAGATCCTTTTGTCATGGCAAGTGCCATGCCACTTTGTTTTCCTTGTGTTTCCTCTACCCCCTTCCCTGTGTTCCCAGTGCTCCCCTGTCTGTCTCTATGTTCCTGTTTGTGTTGCTGTGGGTGTGGCTCCGCCTTCCTCGCTCTCCTGCCTCCCAGCGCTGCTCTTTCAACACACCTGTCTACAAGTGGCTCATCAACTCTCCCAGTCTGCTCACCTGCCTCTCATCAGCCCAACTGCCTGCAGTATATCAACCCCGGCTTCACCTCCACTCGCTGCCAGATTGTTCAGTTTCTTAGTTGGTACAACTCTCGGCTCCTCAGTGCTTAACTCTAGTTTATCCTCGTGTAGTTCTGTTCTAAGTTATCTCTAACAAATTTCTCTTGTGTCACAGGACAACTATTCACCCACCTGCCTGCCACCGCTCTGCTCAGCCTGCTGCTCTCCCAGCCTGCCTGCCTGCCTGCCTGCCTGCCTGCCTGCCTGCCTGCCTTCCTCTCCCACACTGCCACCCCGCAGCCATTCTCAGCCACGAGTCTCTGTCCCTGAACCCTGGAACCCTTGGCCACCTCTGGTCTCCGGCCTTCTCTTCCCTTCCCTGCCTTCAGCTAACTCTTCATTAAACCCTTGGATTAATGTCCAACAATTTGCATACCCCGTCGCACCTTTTTATTTAACCAGAAACAGAAGTCTCGCTCTAAAATCTCACAAGAGGTTGAGTTGTTGCAGGAAGACGATGGAAACGTGAGTCAGAGTTGGAGAGAAGGATTTTACATAGAGGAACTGCTAGCAACAACTTATTTCCAGTCATGGCTGAATATTTAGCTGATTTCGACAATGCAGATGAGGCATTTGAATTCGAAGGCCATCCCTATTTATTTGAGCCAGAGTATAAGGATCTTTCTGCAATAACTCAACCTCTCTCGAGATTTCCAAGCGAGACTTCTGTTTCTGGTTAAACAAAGAGGATTGTACTTTTTAACAAGGTCTGTCTCTGTAGGGATCCTTTCCATAATGTTTTCAAATACTTAGAATAACAACCTGAGCCTGTCAGTGGAAAAAACAAGCACTTCTAGTGGACATACTTTTCACAGGCACAATTGCCCACAAGGATTATGTGTATATTTTGCGGCTGCCAGCTGAGGTGATCTACTGGACCAATTCCAAAACTTTTTGTACCTATTAGTCATTTAGACCCCAAAATATGTAAAAGTAGGGCCCAGGTTTAAAAATATGGGAATTACCCTTTAACCCAAACAGTAAAGTTGCAGGCCATAAAATCAAAACAATGAGCTGAAAACTTAAAAAAAGGGGGACTGTAGAGTCGGGTTTGACTATGAACAAAACCTTTCACATACAAGTGATCCTGTGATCAATTTTTACATAGAAATATCAATTATTGCCACGTTAAGCAAATGTTTGGCTTAAGATCAGGTAATAAAGCAGGACCCACCTTCAGGTCTTTGTCATGTCAGTTCACGTTGTGCTTTAGAAGTGCAGTTACAATCAAATTGCCACACAATGAACCTTGAGCTTTTGTGCCCCCCCCCTGGGGTTGTGGCAGGTTTCCCACTTTTCCTGGTTGACAGTCTAACCTTGATGCACATATTAATCCTTTAAAATCTGATGGCATTGCAGCTATAGTTGTTGTTAGAGCAGCATGACAAAATGGCTCAGTGGTCTGACCGACTTGAAATTTTGCACAATCTGTCCATGTACAAAATCATAATTATCTGGACATATGTGTTCCCCAAAGATCTGCTTGGTTGTTTATCACTTTGTATTTGGATGCAGATGTAGATCCAGATGCAGAACAAACATAATAAATTTAGATGATCCTCTAGCCTTTACACAGGCATGTGCTGTCTGAGTTATAGTTTGAAATGTACCAAACCAGAATATTAAACCACAACATAACAAGCACTTGGCAAAGGAACAGACCTGACATTCAAAATGTAAAGGTACCCTCTAACAGAATACTCTTCACCAGCATGCATGGTGAAACAAAGACTTCAAAATTCATAGTTACCCTGGGTGGTAATAATTAATTAGACATGTAGCCTAAGGCAAAGCACAACAAAAACAACTGGTAGATTTCATCATATTCTATCATCAGTATTCAAGGACACACATGCTCAAAGTGACAGACAAAAGAGAGGGACAGATGGAACAGAGAGATTGCCAAACACTAGCCAAAGCTTTATGGGTGAGTGTATAGAAAGTGTAGGTGGCTTCAGTGGAGGTCAAGCACAAACACAGGGAAAGCAGAGAGTTGGAAGTGTATGTTAATCTTCAGATGAAGTGAGTGGGAGAAAGCTTCCAACTGTGTCACTACTCTCAAAATCCACCCTAAAACAGTTTTCTTTTGTGGTCTTATGATAGGTTGTTGGTCATGTTCATAGGGAATTTAGAGTTTTCTTAAAACATTGTCTAGATTGACAAAGAATGGGAGAATGCCTGGGCAGACATTAACCGAAAACAGTGGAATAGATTGGGAGGTAGATGTTTTTTGTTTTCATTTTGACTTTTTATGTGACCTTTTCTTCCTACTTAAAAGGCAAAAATGATATGATCATATATTTATCCAAAATGGCCAGACCTTGCTACACCCCAGACTAATGGTTTTCTGCCCTCAAATATTGACTAAACTGTTAAAAGTCTAAAGCGATAACATCTATGGATTTAGTTTTCGGGTGGATTTATTTGAGCTGAAACCAGATGTAGGTAGTGTGGGAAGCTGAACCCTGGAATGCACCAGGCTCTAGTGTTTAGATTTGAAAACAAATACTACAGAGAGACGATTTCTTCTTTTGAATCAAGTGACTTTTGCTTTAACTTTATAATATTCCTTTACTGACTTTTCCCTATGACCTACAGTCTCTCTCCCTGCTTCTCTCTCTTCGACTTGGCAGCTTTTTCTCATCATCCCATTCTTCTTCATCTCTAATTCCCCCACTATTTCTTCATTTATCCCTCATTGTCTCTTATTCGTCTTCTCTCCCTCAGTCTCCTCTTCTGTGGCGATGGTATTACTGCAGCACAGCCTAGGGGAGTTAGTGGCTGATTAGGCAGCAGAACCAAGTAAAGCCTGGTTAATGGTCTCTACTTTTCTCAATACAAACTTCCTCTGAAGGCCTGAAACATGCACACATACAAACACATAATCACAGTATATACCACATGGCCAAAAGTATGTGGACATGCAAATGTTACACCCACTACTCTTTTGGGAAGGCTTTCTACAAAAGTTTGACTGCAGGGATTTGCTCCCATTCAGCCACAAGAGCATTACCGGGCAGTCCGAATATAAAACAACCCTTCGTTAAAACAATGCAAAGGGCTGCATTGGTGGATGTGTGTTGCATCAGGTACCAGTGAGACCATGAAATATGATCCAGTAACAAATCCCTAAAGTTTGAAGGCTCATAAGACACCAAAACACAAGTGGTTCATACAGACCAGTATCCTCGGAACTACGTTCACATTGGATGATTCCACACCTCACTGTTTACACTCAGTGGTCAATTTATTAGGTACACCTGTACAATCTATTGCAATTCAATGCAACAGGTCTGCCATAAATTACGTATTATTGTCACAAAGTTTATAATGTTGTGTTTTTGTTGATATTGTCAGAAATGTGTACATTTAATGATATGTTTATTATTAAAGTCATAGTTAAAGATGGTGTGGCACTGGTCTGCATTACATTAAAAGAGGTGTTTCTATTTTTTTGTCCTTCCCGTTTAAATACATGAGAGGGGCAGAATATTAGAAATACCTCTGAATATAATGCAGTTCAGTGCAACACTACCTCTAACTATGACCTCAATGCTAAAACATATAATTGAATTAATGAGTGTCAAAAAAACCTGAACGTTATAGGAGCCATGAGAGTAGACTTTGTGGCAGAACAGTTGTATTGGATTGCAACACTGTATGGGTGTACCTAATAAAGTGGACACTGAGTGTACATCCAAAACCAATGTTCAGTGGCAATGCAGGACGTCGTGTGGCCATTATGTAACGAGGTGAAAAGTAAGGTCAGGGTGGTTGATGGGTGGGTAGCTCGTTCAACCTTTTTTCAGGAGACCAAAGTTCACATCCCCTCGCAGACTTTTCCCTAAAATGTTTTAACCAAGTCTTCTTCTTCAAGATTTTTGCGCAATTGTCCAATATCAAGGTTCTTGCTGCCGATAGGGTCAGGTTTATAATAGAATGGAAAAGGATTTTAGAACTCTGGAAAGTTATCATGGCAGCAATCATTGTATTCTCCATTGCCAGGTAAAAAGTCAAAATACACTGTTTATGTTTCAAAGTAATCTACCAGAAATGTATGCTTGCACATACTTGATTGGTTAGTGCAGTGCCTTGCTGGATAATGTCTAAGCAAAAGCTGAGCCAGGGTCAGCTGTATTGATTGATAAGCCTTGATAGCCAATGTGGTGGTCCCATTCAAATGAGCTGTTATGACTGTCTGAACTCAGCATTTGTGAAGTCGGGTACTGATGTTGGACGGTAAGGTCTGGCTCACTGGTGGCAATCCAGTTCATCCCGAAGGGAGGGAGGGTTGATGGGGTTGAGGTCAAGGCTCTGTGCAGGCCAGTCAAGTTCTTTAAGGCAAGTCTATTTTTATTTATATAGCCCAAAATCCCAAATCCCAATCCAAACTGGGAAAACCATTTCTTTATGGACCTGGGTGTCCGCAAAGGGACATTGTAATGTTGAAACAGGAATGGGCATTCAACAAACTGTTGCCACAAAGTTGCAACAGCATACTATTATCTAAAATACCAGTGTAGCATTAAGATTTCCTTTAATTGAAAATAGGGGGCCTAGCCCAAACCATAAAAAACAGCCCCAGGCAAAAAGTACACAAAAGTATGGACAAGGGTGTCCACATATTTCCTCAAACTCTTTCATTAAACTTTCCTATAACCAGGGGTGGAAGTAATCTCGTTACTGTAACAAAGTTGTTTTTTGTTTACTTGTACTCTCTAGAGTATTTTTAAAAATAGGTAATTTTACTTTTACTTAAGTACATTTTGTTTCAAGTATTGTACTTTGCTACATTTCATCCATTACAGAGTAAAAACAAACGTCACATGACAAAGTTCTTATAAACCCTGTGAAAATGGAACAAAAGAAAAGGAGCCAAATCAGCAGCTGCTGCAGAGAAGAATGAGTTGCTGGTGTGTCTGCAGCCGTAGGAGGGCAGAGAGAGCAGCATGAGCCCTGATGTCCAAACCAGCAATACATTTCATTTCTATAGACGACACTTTGCAGCCTGTGCATACAACTGATTATCAAATATAAATATACAACCGCCTTCTTCTGTATAGCCTTACTGGAATTAACCAGAAAAGAGGAGAAAACTCAGACAATGACCAACAATAAATAAAATTCCATGGACACCACGGAGGGTGTAACAAGCATTAAGCCACATAAATTAAATAGCCTGACACTTCTTATAGAACCAACAGTAGAATAAAACATCAGTCAGACAACACAGAGATGTATAATATTACAGCATAGACTCCAAAGTGACTGCAGCCCACAATCACACATATTTAAGCAAAGGAGAAACTGCAGTGTTTACACACCGCAGAGCACAAACACACAATGCTAGGCAACCCAGTGGCTGCTGATTCCCTCATCTGTGCAGTGAGTTACAACAGTAAGTGAGTTTGTTGTTGTACTCACCTGTCTGAACTCAGCATCCCCCACACCCACTGACACTCACCCAGTGAACGCGCACAAAGTGTCAGCTGAGTACAGAGTGTCACCTCTCTGGAGCTCTGCCCCCCCCCCCGTGGCTGCAGACACACCAGCAACTAATTCTTCTCGGCTGCAGCTGCTGATCTGGCACCTTTCTTCTGATCCATTCTCACATGGTTTATCATGACTTTTCCACGTGTCTTTTGTTTTTACTCTTTAGCTGTGATAACTTGCAACTTTATATATTAAAGTGTAACTAAACCCTTAAATTCTGCTAGAACCCTCTCTCCCAGCATATTCAAAAAATGCACCGAGTGAGGGAACAACGACTGTAGGAGGCGTGGCCTCGTGGTTACATAGTGTGTGGGTCAGGGAACATGGAGGAGACTGACTGACACTGATTAAAGTCTTTTTTTATATACATTTCATGACGTAGACCAGTTGACTCTATGTCAGCATTGGTCTCGCAGGTTCAGGGCTGATTTAAAACAGTAGATGGCGTGTTGAGCCATTTTCAACCCATGAAATGCAGATTTTTATACATTTGGTAAGAAATGTCAGTATTAACACCAGCATTGATGTGTCTCAACACAGTACAGTCATATCATTTAGTTTACAGCTCAAAAAACACGTTTAAGTGTGCGGCACCTCTTTAATAATCTCATTCTAGCTCTTCTCTGCCTGATCTGACAAACATTTTAACTAACCTGGCACGGTTGGCAGATCTTTCCTGTGAAAATTCTGTGAGATATAGGAAGCGATGAGTTGGTGGCAGCAATAGTCAAAATGTTTGACTGACATAATCTATAAGGTGCAGTACAAAAAGATCACAGCAAAGGCTTGTGAGGACATTAGGTAAAAGAGCATGCTCACACGCACACATACACTGAACTGCATGCCAGTTCCTGATACACTCCATCTCTGTGGCAGCTATTTGATTATACCCTGGGGCACCATAGGAGCGAGAGACAATCTGAGCATGAGAGGGAGAGAGAGAAGAGGAAAAACATGAGATGAATTTGAATTTGACAGCGAGAGAGCAAAAGATGGAGAGACTGGGAGCGGGAGGTGGCAGGGCTGAGATAAAGAATAGGAGTGACAGTGTCTGGATCAATAGTGTGTTGAGATATTCATTTGGGCTTGCTGTAGTTCCCAAAGTAAGCAACCACTCTGTTTCTCTCTTTCTCTCCCTCTATCGTGTTCCTTTTATATCCACATCTTATCCTCTCCCTCTCTGTCTCCTGTCTGTCTAGATAGCTCACCACTAGGTGTCAGGCAGCTGCAACCTCATTCTGCTGTCCTGAGCATCTGGATGGCCAAAGTCAACTAGTAGCAGATCAAAGCTGGGGTCCATTCACTTTTTAATTAAGGCGATGTTGTAAATGAAGGCTGTATCATTAGCAAGCCAGTGTCTGGTTCAATCTGCATTTGGAGTTGAGTGGGTGGGAACCTTACCCCGGCATTGGTAACAATGTACTTGTTGTAGAATCTCACTATTTAATGCCCTATATTGCAGAATTAAAGTGGCAATGGACAAGCTTTTTGCTTTAACTTATCATTATGAAGTAAATGTTGATTGCACAATATAATGGCTATAAAATAATGACACCATCGGTGACTAGATTGGTTCTCTATAAGCCTCACTTTCACTGTGCAATTCTGATCTCCCGGGAAAATGAAGGCAAATGCTAGATTTGGAAGCCAGTTATGTTTAAATTTTATAGCTAAAACTCCTTGTGTCTGCACCTCACACACAAGTAGGTGAGTAATTGCAAAAAAAAAAGGACACCTAAAAATTGAATCATAGTTTGAGACAATTTTTTGGAAATATGACATATGATTTATTTAATAATGGCATAGCATCATTGTTCAGTTCCTCTGGGAGACCCACATCTTATCCTCTCCCTCTCTGTCTCCTGTCTGTCTAGATAGCTCACCACTAGGTGTCAGGCAGCTGCAACCTCATTCTGCTGTCCTGAGCATCTGGATGGCCAAAGTCAACTAGTAGCAGATCAAAGCTGGGGTCCATTCACTTTTTAATTAAGGCGATGTTGTAAATGAAGGCTGTATCATTAGCAAGCCAGTGTCTGGTTCAATCTGCATTTGGAGTTGAGTGGGTGGGAACCTTACCCCGGCATTGGTAACAATGTACTTGTTGTAGAATCTCACTATTTAATGCCCTATATTGCAGAATTAAAGTGGCAATGGACAAGCTTTTTGCTTTAACTTATCATTATGAAGTAAATGTTGATTGCACAATATAATGGCTATAAAATAATGACACCATCGGTGACTAGATTGGTTCTCTATAAGCCTCACTTTCACTGTGCAATTCTGATCTCCCGGGAAAATGAAGGCAAATGCTAGATTTGGAAGCCAGTTATGTTTAAATTTTATAGCTAAAACTCCTTGTGTCTGCACCTCACACACAAGTAGGTGAGTAATTGCAAAAAAAAAAGGACACCTAAAAATTGAATCATAGTTTGAGACAATTTTTTGGAAATATGACATATGATTTATTTAATAATGGCATAGCATCATTGCTCAGTTCCTCTGGGAGACCCCTGCATGTGGCTCATTCTCAGGGCGTCGAATACCGACGTTTTGTGTGCGTCTGTATGAGACGCACCAGGCTTTCAGGCATAAACCCATCCACGTCAGGTGATGTAGTATAAAGAGCAACAAAGTCGGCATTGTGAGGTGGTTGGGGTGGGTGGATGGATGGATGGGGTACTTTCACCCAGACCAGGGTTTGTGTCCTGTTTTGTGTCCTGTGTGACACCAGAAGTCAACATTGAGTAATTTAAAGTTTTAAGGTACGTTCCTTACAGCAAACCAACTTAACGAAGTAGTTTTGTTGCCTAAACCTAAAGGGTACCTTGTGCGTTTGTCTGAAACGCCAAGGGGTGTGACAGCAGCGTCGGTATTTGACAACCTGGGAGGAGAATGTGTTGGGCTACATCGATAATGTAAGTTATAATGATGTCATAAGTGCAACTCTAGATGCAATGCAATTTTTTGTTAAAGTTTGAACGTCATTTCCATTTCCTCTGCCTAACAAACGTAAAGTCGTGGATTTTAACCTTAAACTTTCAGTTTAATTTAAGAGATAATATTTCATAGAGTGAATTGAAAAGAAAAACACTGTAGTTTCTAAAAATAACACCCAGCATAAATAGAAACAATACCATTCCAAACACGAGGCATTATTGCAGTAAGTTACTGGCTTGATAGGTCACTGAACGTAGATTGCCTTCACGTTCACTATTTATAACATATCAGCAATTCTCATCACATGAGCAGCTGCTCCAATGGAGTTCCAACCTAGTTCCAGCCTAGGCCAGGTGATCCATTTCAACTGATTAGGGATTCATCAAGAGTGCAAGGCTGTATATAAGCAACAGTTCTATAAGTAAGTGTGTAGCCCACTGTCACTCTATATAACAAAGTAAATGAATGTAAACAGTATCTTTGGAGAACATAATTAAAGCACAATGCAGCCTGATCACTTACGATACATGCGTCTAGTGTTGCAGTGATGCTATTGACTCGTAAAATCTGATGCTGAACTATAAATCATAACCTATGCTGTAGGGACTACTATTAACCCCTTATGTCAAGTATAAACCCAGCTGTACTATATCTAGTTAAGTAGAGAACAAAGTGAACATAGCCAGCACGACTGACTAACATGGCTGCTCTCTGCTCCACAAGTGTATCCAATTGTAGCCCTGGGGGACATTAAAGGCCCGGGCCATTGGCCTCCACACTGTAAGCTGTATTCTTTGTAGGAATTTAGCTTCAGTTGTGTCAGTTCTTCAAAGTCATCTTTAAAGTGGTCTCACACTTTCATCTGTGTGAACTTTGGAAAATAAACTGATTATTGGAGAACAAAGTCTTTGTCAACAGGCTCTAAGTTGTAGCATGTACATTTTTTATTATGTGCCGCTTATCTCTCCGAATCTGCCTGTATACATTATTTACCTGTTAAATGATTATCTAAAAAACCCCTAAACTCTTCCTTTGAAATAGATGTGCATGTTCTGTATATCTGAAATTAGTAGAACTCTAAAAGTTATAAGATCACTTTGTTTGAACTATGTTGGATGTGCAGAGTGCTCATAATCCCCATGGATGGTGACACTGTGTTGGATACTGTAAAACCTTGGCTTTGTTGACTTTGAGACCTTTTTGAAACACCCAGAAGACAATGCCATATCAAGGACAAAAAGGAAGCAAAGATACTATTGTCGGATCTGTAAATGTCAGATGGCAGACATTTATTAAGTTGTATATTTGTGTATTTTCTTTCGTAGTTCATTATGATTTCACTATTTGCATGCATTTTAAGTTATCGTTTAGCTTGTTTGTAGTACAACAATGCGACATAAAGGCAGCTGCAGAGTGAGGAGCTCTGCCGGCAAAGTGAGTATCCCTTTGGGGCAGTAGTACTCTGGTCCGTGAGTCTGGCGGTGTTTGTGGCGTGCCTTGTTACTGGCCATTGTTTTCTATCTCCCCGGTGGCTTCGGCGGTCAGTAGGACCCTTTCGACAGAGTGGGAGGACAATGGGGGCCTGGAACCAACGCTACAACAGGCATGGAACGGATAAACGCCAAAGATAATGAGTTTCCAAAATTCCCCCTCTTACATTCGGACTTTAAGATTTCCCCTTTGTTTTCTGGATTTAAGATTTCCTTCCCTGTTAGCGCACCTTATTTTTTTTAGTTATCTGACTTTTATCTATTTTAACCAGGTAGATACCTGTTTTAATGTAGGCCTATTTTATTTGCTATTTAACCTTGATTAATTTTGGTCATTTTATTTTATTTTATTTTATTTTTTAAGCTATTGTTAATAAAAAGTGTTGCTTAACTTACCTGAAACTACTGTGTTCTTTGGAAAACCCAACGCTGCTCTTCTGCCGATCTTAAAAGAACCTGTGTATACTATAAGCTGGAGACCTGGACCAGGTGGTGTTTTCTGCAACATTATTTGGTTTTCAATTTTTATTCACTGGGTAACATTGGCATTTGTGCGACATAAACATTAAATGAAAATGAAATTGTGTTATGACAAAAACAAACTTAAAAAAATGGGACTTTATATAAAGCCATGTTCACTTGCTCCTATTGTGTAAGCTGATTAGATGGTACTAAGATTGATACAGGATGGGTATACTGGTAACTAATGTGAATTAGAATGATCAGGGTAGCAGTTATGCTACACATGTAAGACTGTTGTGCAAAAAGGAACCAACTAATACTAATTCAAAAATAACCTTCAGTAAACCATAACCATGAAACCAACTTAATGCAGGATTGATGCAGGATGAAGACTATCATTGGACTATATATGGTTCTACTGTAAGATAAATGCATTACAGGACACAGGGTAGACAAATGCAGTCTCGTTACCAGATGTCTCTTTTGAGTGTCCAAATTGCAGAAGGAAATGATAAAAAAAAAACCTCCTTAAACTTCATAAGTTCTGAATGTGTCACAACAGTCACAGACATTAAGATAACACAAGCCAAACACAGACACACTGCATCAACAGAAGAACTAACCGACAGACAGATGCCAGACACAAACTCTCTGCAGAGGAAGTGGGCTCTCCTTTTCCATTTGCAAATGAGTCTCTACATAAACAGCTGCATGCAACAGCAACTACAATTTTCACACTTGCTTTGCATGTGGATGGATTACTTAGAGTGGTCCTCATGCTTGAGCTAACAGACCATGAAAAAGACATGGTGGTGGCGGGTGTCTGGAGTGCAGGTTTGAGCGTCACTGTGATTGTAGAGCTGCTGGCCATTTCAAAAGAAACGGTCTCAAAGGTGTCCAGTGAATGGACTCAAATACAAGACAGGTCATCAAAACGTTTGCTTTGTGGGCGACGGCTATCGATAGATAAATATGGGCTAAGGTCTTAACAAATACTGTATCACCACTCCACTGTACAACTGATGAACTCTTTACCATCAAAGGGAAGACGGGTACTTTGAGCAAGGAAATGCTCCCTGTCATATTGTCCTTTTCAACAAATAGTCCCTAATAACTAAAAACAACTTACACATTTCTGTTTGTATTTGCACCAAATCTAACCAGCCATGAAGATCAACACAAAAACGTGTTGTTCTTTGTATTTTATCTGGATGATGTTTGAATGGATGTAGGAACGGAGGGGTGCTGAGGTGGAAAGAGATTTAAAATGCCAGTGAGACCAGACACATGTCTGCCTAGTAATGGCAATCTGTTGAGCTTTCTCTGGCTGTTTTTCTGCTTTTAGCAAGTAACCACAGTGAATCAGTTAGCAACTGTATTGCACATAATGCTCTCACTCATTTGCCCACTCTCTCTATATATCACAACCTCGTTATGTTAGACTAGTCACGAAGGTGGGTGCATTGTTTAAATATCAATAACAGAAATACAAGAAATTCCCACCACCAACACTCTGGAGGCAATTAAGGTACTTTAAAACCCTTAGTGTCCGATGGCACTCCTTTCAGAGTCATAATGTTGTTAAATCTGAACATGGTAAACGCCCATAAATTATGAGAATCATCACGTTTTTAAGTTTTCTTCAGTATCAAAGTAATCCAGTGATAATTATCTGTACACCCATGGGTACACTGCAAACAAAAAACAAAAAAGGTGATATTGACGTACTTAAAACTTGGATAAAATTGGTGCCAAAGTATGAACTGCCTTGTAAGTAAATTAGGTTGATTGGGTGGCATTTAGAGATGTTTTTAATTTGCCAGCATGTTAATGAATTAGCTCAGTGTTAACCTTTTGAGAACATTTTTCAGAAGGCCTAAACTGCACTGCAGATGGCAAAGGGCTGAAACAGCTGACCTGTTAAAAGGACACTGAGATAGGAAGCAAAATTGCCCAAATGTAGATGACGCATTTCAATGTGATTTACTTTTAACTTGGAACAATAGTGTTCCGTGCCCTTTGAGTCTGTAACATACAATTTGAACAATAATACACATTCAAATGGTCCTTACTGGGTGACATTAATCACCGGTTTCCTGACAGTTAAATGGATGTCATGTCACTGCAGATGTCTTCGAAGTTTGACAGCGTGGAATCTCTGAGTATTTCTTTATTTACCCTTGAGATCAACTGAGCACATTAAAGACCAGAGTGTACTTCCTTTCCTGAAATGCTCTGCTAGTTTTTTTTCACACCCATGCGATGTCCAGAACAACCATTTTCTTCTTTCCAACACCTTTTGTTTATGTGTTCTGAGTTCATTGAGCGCACTTATTTGCCAATGCTCTGCTTCACATGGTTTGATTCGGGTTCACCTAGAGATGCCCTATATAGCCACAGCCACGGTCCACTGGTTCAGACTGCTGAAAGACTACTAGGGCAGTCAGTTTCACCTGAGGACGTGATGTTGGTAAAATGGTTCTTGATGGAAATAAGAGTACAGGGATTTGTTCCTCTGAAAACTGGTTGGAATTGATTTCCATGCAGGAAGTGATCACTTTGACAAGTTCTCACAAACAACAGTAAACAACCGTAGTTACTGAAGAGAGCTGCTCTGCTGAACCTCTTCACCTCTGGCTCACAGAAACACTAAATTCATGCTGTTTACTTACATTACTGTACAGCATTTCTAGTTACCTCAGCCCTTTACACCTTTGAAAAACTGCAATAGTAATCTCTGCCTGCTATCTTTAGGTTGTACAAAGTACAAAGTGGTCAAAATAAGATGCACTTTTTTAACTGGGATGTCCTTTCAAAGTCAAAAAGCACTCCAAAGGCAGTGTTGTCCCATAGCACACCAATGGGGTCAGGGCCCAAAACTATGAAAAAGATGATGTTGAAAGTGCTCTTTTGTGATCTATGTACTGAAGCTGCAACGATCAGTCGATTAATCAATGAGTCGATCGAAAGAAAATTAATCACCAACTATTTTGATAATTGATTAATCGATTCAGTCATTTTTCAAGCAAAATGTCAAAAACATTAGCTGGTTCCAGCTTCTTGAATGTGAGGATTTTCTTTGTCATTTCTGACAGTAAATGAAGAGTCTTTGGGTTTTGGACTGTTGTTTGGACAATTTGAAGCAATGTGAAGACGTCACTTTGGGCTCTGGGAAAATGTGATGAGCATTTTTCACAATTACTTGACATTTTATAGACTAAACGATGAATCGATTAATCATGAAAATAATCATTAGTTGCAGCCCTACTATGTGCACATTCACCACAGAGCAGCTTTTTAGGTTTAAATCATTTCGAATTGGGTCCCAGATGGAGCAACATGAGACTACACAAACGAAAAGCCTTTCCAATTCAATTCAAGTTTCAGACAAATTCAGTGTAAGCTGGCCACAGATAAAAAAGAATGTGTGACCATAAACACTTCCTTTCAATTACTTTTCAGGAGATATACTTCTTGCCACCTCTAATGCCTAAAAGTATTGAATTTATTGCTGAGGATTCTTAGCAGAGTGAGAATGCTGTAAAAGGCTAGAACAGCAGGTTTGTTATAAACAGTGCACTCCATCAAGGGCTTTATCTGTAGAATCCAAACCACCAAAACAACAACAGTGAACGGGTATTTAAATGGTACGCATTGTACAAGTCTGGCAACCCATCATAAGGAATGGGTGACTTTAATTGTGTTGTGTTGTGTAAATATGTCTCGTTAAAAGAAAGGTTTGATTTGTCTTACAAGTGGATGGATATGTTAGTGTTTACAGACTGCTAATCCCAACTGGTGTTCAACCATTTTATTAGTGCTACAGTATGCCAAACCACATTGTCATTAAACTCAGATGCAGGTGTACCTTTAGAGGAAGATCAGTCAGTGGAAAGTTGCCAAATAAGTCTAATGACTACAACAGACCACGACTTAGTACATGTGCTAAAAAGTTTGTTGGCCAAGTTGAAATACAGTACTATATTCCATGGAGCCAGGTTATCATTTGGCCCAGAATGGAAAGTAAGAAACTTCTATTTTGCCATTGTATTTTTGCTCTTCAGACTGGCAGATTTTTTAGCTACACTGTACCAATTTATGTGTGTACTGCAACAAGTATGGTTATATAACGCTGACATGTGTCAACATATGTCTGGTGGCGTCTACAGCACATTCACTAAGAAAAGACATACTGTATACAATGCAAATGGATCACCGGGGTATCTGTGTGCATGTATGTTTTCTAGGAATCTTCAGTTTGCTAAAGTTGCAGACAGTATCCTTAGAGCTCATTATTTTCAAATTTATTCGAGAAATACATGTCGGTGGGTTTATCACATAGACTGTATATAAAGATGGCCGACGCGTCTCCACTTCTTCTCACTGTACACAAATGAAGCCAAAATAGCCCGGATACGAGAGCTGCCATCTTACGCAGGTGACCTCGTTTGGAGGAGTCTGCGCAGTTGTGATCCACGGAGGATATATCTGTTATATTATGATTTTATGCTTGAAAGCAAATATACAATATAAACACATAATCAGCTGATTTATTGGCATATAAAAATACTGATTAGAGAAGCTTTAAGGTCTTAAATCCAGACCCTAATGGATACTGTGAAGTGTCAGTGATCTTATGGGTTGAGCATACATTTTCTTGTCTGTTTTCTACACTGGTGTCCTAGAAATGCATATGTACTGAATTTGTATGTATGGCAATGTGGTGTGGTGTGTGGTGAATCCCAGCCCTTACAGCATCCTTACAGCATCCTCCAGCGTACCAAATTAGATGCATGTTGGCCTGTCAGTCTGTGTTAGGGGTGCGTTACAAGACAACACACACAGACAGCAGTGGCACTGGGGCATTTTGCATGCATTCAGTCATGTATGATCCTATTACACTCATTGTGCTAGCTGTGAGGGGGGAACACAGAGCAGTTGAAGGACACTCAAAAAAAAAAACCTGCTCCTGCACCCTGTACCTGAATACACAGTACCAAAACACATGCACACACACACGAAAAACACACAATTAAACAAGCACGCAAACATATGCATAGACATGTATAGAAATACATACAGCTTGAAGACACTGACGTAAACACACTCGCTGACCCAGAGATATGTATTAAGACATGCATGAGAACACATATGGAGACTTATAAATGCCTGCTCATACACACACACACACACACCCACAGATATGCAAAGCTAGCTGACCCATGGAGAAGGGTTGCACAGAGACAAGGGTCTGCAGAGATCCATGCTATACCTGCCAGCCTACCTTCAAGTCATAAATTAGCCACAGGGTTATGAGTTTGAACTTCAAATGGCCTCATACCCTCTGTCTCTCCCACTTAGAGACTTCTGACATGGGAATATGGTTATGCAATTTCAAACAGAATTATAATAAGGGGGAAAAAAACTACAGATGCAGGCTCTCAGAGACAAGAGGCAGAGAGTTTATGTTTTTTTTGCAGTTGTGCTTATTGGAGTTGTTTGTTTGAGATAATGCACCTCAACTAAACACTAAACTTTAGACTGTGAAGTCAGTTTGGACATGATGGAGGTTCCTCCCTGACCACAGCTATATAAAAAAGTCAGTAAAACCTGTGATAAAATGTTATTTCTATGCACATTTATTCATTTAATTGTTAGTTCAGTTCTTTATTTAATGGCCTCGTGTATCTGAGTGTATCTATTTTTCCCCACATCCTGAATTAACAAAGATTTTCATTAGTCTGGTTTCAGAGGAGAGTTATAGTTGGATTGAATGGATAGTGTGATTGTCTAAATGTTTATTCAGAGGCTTTTTTCACCTTGACAAGGAAACAAAAGAAATAAATACCACACCAAAGGACTGATGCCGGAATTTAAAGCAATTCTGCAAGTTGCCAATCAGCAACACAACAGATGTAATAAGTAATTTAATTTTTAAAAGTAAGATATGGCTAATTCTGCAGTAAAAGCTGAATTGAAATTAAACCCGTTCTCACGATGACCAACCCAAACCCACCTGCAATGCCTTTCTATGATTTAACTTGTGCTGTGGTTGATGATTGATTGTAATCAGAAAACCCACAGAGACTACTTAAAATGTGAGCCAGCCAGTCAACTCAAGCCTATATTAAAGATACCTTGTGGACTTTTTTTGTTGTTGTAAATCCTTGAGATCCAATAAATGTCAAATATATTTTTTTTCCTTTTGCAAAGCCACATTTTTTAGTTTACATTCATGTTTGTTAGTGGGGCGTTTTCCCCTTCTTTCCTTTTGCAGGTGCATTACTATGTCTATGTACCACCGCCACTGTCCATCAGTGCAATAGTGTGAAACCAGCAGCAGGAATGTGTATTGTGTCACCCGTGTCCTGCAAGATACAAACAACTGGGACCCACTCCAAAGAATATTGTCCAAAGTGCTTTTAGTGGTCAAAAGCTCCCCTTTACATCTGGCATTAAGATCTGTATGTGGATATCTTATCTGGATAGGGAAAAACAAATGTAAATTCATGCAGAACACAATCAAAATGCAATTAGTCTGCATTGTGATTGGCATCAGTGCAATCTGTGTAGTTAGGGAATACTCTTAATCTGCCCAACAAATTGAAAGGCCTTATGGCAGGTTCACACAGGAGGCAGACACGCCGCAAAGCGCTGCCCGCTTCCTTTCGGTGCCCGTGTTAACCAATTGGGCTGTTCAGACAGGACGCGCCGCAGCATAGAGCTCCGCTGCCGGCTCGCACTCTGCGGTGTCTGTTCTATTTTCTCCGCCCACCGTGAACAAATCTGGCACGAAAACACACTGATAATCTATTATAAACGATATTTATGATATATTCTATATGATATAAATTAGAGAGAGAAATTAGAGTTTCAATTCCTCCCATTTTTCCCACCACATGATAAAATTTCAAAATCTGCCCATCCATTATATTTATTAGAAATAGTATCACTGCTGTTTATGATTGTGTTTTTTAAATTACGTACTTATTCCACATATCTGTCAGTTGTGTCTAAACAGACAGCGAGACAGATGAGCAGACACACACATACACACAAACAAACAGAGAGAGAGAGAGAGAGAGAGGTGGGGGTGGCTATAGGCAAGCCTTAGGCCAATCAAATGTCAAGACCATCATCACCCACCAAACCCCTATACATTGAACATAACATACTACAACCAGCGGAAAAATTCTGAAAGATGGACGACATAAAGTTGATCCTCGAAATACAGAAGTACAGGGAGTTGTATGACCTGCAGCACACGTTTTCCAAAGACAACAGCAGAAAAGATCAGCCCTTAGAAAAGAGCAGAGGAGCAGAATCAGGTGTGAACAGCCAGGCTACTGCTCATGCGAGAATTGACATATCAGAAGCGCAAAGTGTTACTCCGCCTCTGCAAGCTCAAGCTTCCTGATGAAATGCCACAGATGAGCTCTTCCTCAGCAAAGGACAATAAGTAGAGCCCATACAGAAGCATTGCTTTAGGAGACTCTTGTGACACTGCCACAATCTGAAACGTGTGACCAACGAGGGGTAGCCAAGCTGGCGCAAACGCTGGCAAATTTCTCAACAGATGCTTTTGGCTGTCTCCGACTGTCACGTGACCCTGGCCTTGCGCATCGTAGCATGCTGAGTGTAACCCACATTAACCAGGCGAAAAATGGGGTTATACTTTAATACACAGATCCAGCCAGAAAGAAAACAGATCAACATACTGCTTTTATGTAGAAGAAAGAGAGGTCTTTGTCGCCTTCAACCTTTCATTTAACGGGACAAAATTAGACAGATGACTTTTAGCCCTAAATGAAGACAGAAAGCTTTTCTACTTGAGTCCCACGGGAGCCCTGCTGTCTTCTCCGGATGTGTTTGCCTGTCCTTCTTAAGGCTACTGAAAAATAAAAGAGGTAACATTCTGAGATGAAAGCAAATAGAGTAAAATCTGTTTAGAGTGAAAACATGCCAGTGCTTTCTCTCATGAATTGCCTAAGGACAATTTGGACCTTTTGCCAAAAAACACATGAACCCATATTACTGTATGAGTGAGAAGGCATTTCGTACATTAAACATATGCAACAATATTTCTCTAATTAAACAGTCTCTACTTAACCAAACTGAGACTTTTTGTTGAAGACTCTAGACGCTAAGCGGTTGAAAAGAAACCATGGTAACTAAAGGGCTCAGAGAAGCAGAACTTTACATACCTGAGACAGATACCTAATCAGTGTATATCTATGGTGCATCATAAGGTTGTGATAACAACTGTAACATACTCTAAATGAGAACAAATTATAAAGAGGTATTACACACATAATGCCTCAAAATGATGCTAATTAAAACATTTCTCATTCATGTATTGTATCAACACTCACAAAGCAATATCATTTTGACTGAAAATGTTAAGGCTATGCTGTATTCCAATATGAACTACTAATGGACTGCTTATAGGTGCATTAGCAGCTCTTTGAGGCTGGATGGATTTTCTTAATCTTTCCACTGAAAGGATTTCTCAAGTTAAGATAAGACTGAATAAAACAGCTGAGTTTTAATGATGGGACAATATCAGCCACATATTTAGGTTTAACCCTTTTGGGCAAATATTTACAGAAATGGAGCGACGCCTGCGAGCTAGTTCAGGCAGTCAACTTGTGCTGCACTGCTTTACGCAAGTGACATACCTCACTCTCCACAACCATCAACCAAACACACCCTCCCAATCTGGCGGTCCATTTAAACTGCAAAAATGTCCCATCTCTCCCTCTGCCTGTCAGTGCCACTGCTGCCCTGCATCAGTGTTGTTGCCTGTTCTTTCAGCCCCACCACCACCCCAGCATCCACCTGCCGGTTCCGGTTAGGGGGTTTACGATATTTGCTCATCACTCCCCGCAGACATGTTTACATAGAGATATTGGGGAGTGATGAGCAAATGCCTTAAACCCCCTAACCGGACACCAAAGTCCTACTATGTTCTGCTGCTATAATAAACATTTCAAACATGAGTTGTCTGACTGAAATATGATTTATGAGCTGTCAGATGACAAATGTCCAGTATGTTAAAACACAAGTTGGCATGCAGAATTGTAGACAGTGTCCTCTTCAAGTAAACCAGTCCTCTAGCTGTCAAGTCGTTTAGCCATCTTGCTCATAATTAAGTTTTTTTCCCACTTTCCTTCTAAATGTATTTATTACTCCAGAGCTTGTCTAAGAGATCTTTTATTCACAAGGATATGGCATACTTTGAAGCCTTCCAGTAAATGCAAATTGAAGTCTCAGGGCCCTATTTAATTGTGCAAGCGCAGCAACAAGTGCAAAGTGGTAGGTCATGGGCACACAGACTGTGCGGTCATCTCCAAGTGCACCTGCTATTTTGGTTCATGTAGGTGCAGAAGCGAAAAGTGCAAAAAGGCTGGGGGAAGTGGAATAAAGATTCAAGGGTGTGGTGATTAATAAATATGCTCTCAGCCAGTCACATCACTGCTCTCATACATCAGACTGGCACATACGGGTACTTGTAAATTGTCATGGCTGTGGGGATAGAAAACCAAAGATGTTGACATCCTATAGATGTCAATACAATTTGATGTTTGTCTGGATTGCAATTTTGATAAGTTTGTATGTATTAATTTCGTGTTAAGCAAACTGTTGTTTTATAGACATGTCTAATAGTTATTTTGCTACCTTGCCTGAACCTGAGCATTGGTGATACCTTAATAAATTAAGGCTGATCGGTCAGTTGTCAAGTCCCTTCAGTCTTCCCCGTCCAAACGGATCAATGACCCAACACAGCGGCCATACATTGCTTATCCGGACATCTATACATATTTGATTGAATCACCAGGTATCGTTAGGGTTAGTGTTGTAAATAACCATCCTATTAATAGCCAACTGTTCTTGCTGGCTAGCCTGAGATTTAGTTGGAGACCTTGAATCTCAGTGTTATGGTATTAATAACAGCTTATCTGCATTTTCCTGTTTCTTTCCTTTTGTGAAAGCACAACTCTTTCCCCCCAAAAAGGGGTGTGGTCTAATGTAACTCTGAAACAGCTTCACCACTCACAGTGAAGTATGACAACAAGAACTCATATTGTTGTCTGGAAGGTGCAGAGCCGAGTGGCACAACGTGAACACACAGGACCACAGATCTGCAGTCAGAGGCAGATGGTGTGGTCTTTTTTAAACAGACACTACTCCAGTTTTAATTCTACTCTATCTCACATTATGAATGGTCACATCATATGATAATTGATGTGTCAGCAGCGTTTGCACTTCTGTGCATTTAAGGAATGAAACACGAGACACCACTTTTGTTAAAAAGTGTTGAAAAGAAGTTTCTTTCCACAGGATTAACGATCCCTGGTAATCAGATGTCTACCCCATTAACAGGTAGAATACTGAGCTGTAATTGACCAGTCTGATGTGTGTAGATGAGTGTGTAGTTATTCTGTAGCAGCATGGTTTTGCATGTGATGTGATCAAGGTAAACACAGTGGATGCCCGTACATAATGGCACTGCGCATCTCTCAGATATGAAGCTGCAGATTTATCAACATATGCTAGATTCAGATGGCTGCAGGGATTTAATGAACTGAAGGTTCAGTATAAAGAAGCTGTGGATAACAGATCATTCATATTTATTATAGATAAATGCAGACTGTTTCATTGACATTCCTGCTTTAAACATAATAAACGTAAATTGTTCATACCGATTTAAATGCATCTACTTGGTTGGAGAGGATTTAAATAAATTAGTTTATTTAAATTGTATGCATTATTCCATTATTTCTGCACATCTGCTGCAAATATTTCAGGTTCTTGTTGGTAAAATCACCAAGTACCAGCGGAGTGACTCTGCACCAGAAACAGATATAGTTCTGAGACATCTATTTTTGGTGAAAAGGCACCAAAATACCAATAACTCTCATTACACCGCCTCATTTAAATTTACCTCCCTCCTGTTTGTTCCTCTCCTTCCAGCTGAGCACCGTGCGCTCTGTGGTGGGTACCAAAACAACACACAGACAGACAAAGCTAATTTCATGGTCAGGAAAATAAAGAAATCAAGTATGTCTTCTTTATTTTCTTGTCTTTGTTGTCTTCTTTTTCATTATTGTCTTCTTCTTCTTCTTTGTTGCCTTTGTCTTCTATTTCTACTTGGTCTTTTCCTCCTTCTTCTTCTTCTTCTTTGTCGTCTTATTATTATTGTGTGAATCATCTGCGTCTTATACAAAACCAATGTGGATTCAACTGGGACCACCAATGTTGATCACTGTCTGTTTATGAACTAAAGACAAAACAATGTTTACTTTAAATTTGGTTACAACTGATGACACATTAATGAACCTTGGACTCAGTGACATCAAATAGATTCATCAAAACAGAAGAGGAAATCAATTAGGATAAAGCTCATGGGATTTTTAAATGCACAGAATTAATCAATTTGAACCCTTGGACATACAGTACAACATTAAGTGGTTTCTACCATAAAAAGAATGTGAAACAGCAGCAATACCAGTGGCAGCAAGATGTATTGAGACTGAAAGTCAATGCATGATTTGTACTTCATGGCAAAAGAAGGATCCACTGTGAATAGTGACCTGGGAGTTATAAGGTTCCATCTAGGTGAAGTACAGTTGGAAGATACTGAGAAATCACAGATTTGACTCTGAAAGAACTTTATTATTACCCCGCTCACAAAATGTTTCACCAAAATGAAACATGAAATGAGGGATGTCTCTAAAGAGCACACAAAAAAATTGCCCTCTTTCGTTGCCATCCTCTCCTCCACAGATTCCAGAGGGTCTGGGAGTTTGGCTTGGGACACATTTTGGCACCGTCTGTTCCTGAAGAGGTAATTGATACTGATGCTAAACCCTCTAATCCAGTTGATTGGACTGAACATCTGTTGAGGGTGTATGAGTGTGTGTGTGTGTGTGTGTGTGTGTGTGTGTGTGTGTGAGAGAGAGAGAGAGAGAGAGCTGTGTGCTGCTGAGGCAGGAGAAAAAGAGAAATGGAGAAAAGCTTTCATTTCCTATTAAAGTGGTGTGGATGATGCACAAAGAGGGGAAGATACAGAAGAAGACAACAGTGAGAGAGGAGTGATGAAGATTAATAACCGGGGATGCAGTGAAGGGTAAACCCTTAAATACCTAAATAAATAAGTTTACCTACTTTTGTATCTTCACAATATGATTTACTTGCCTTACTGGGCTGATATTAATCTTTATGATATGGAATTCATAGCATTTATCATATCATTGGATGTTACAGGAGGATACTGTATTTTAATAGAAAAAACAATAAATGGATGGTCCTTTGAAAATCTACTTGACTTTTGTTCAAATGTGTGGCTATGGCAGCTTAAAGTCATGGTTTACCAGACTGTTTATTCTCCTGGTTAAGAGAGAATAAATGCTACCTAGATGAAGAGAGAATAGTAGTGAGGACAGGACTGGGGATAAAGAGAAAGACGACTGGATGCCAGGGGAAAGGACGAAAGAGCAAAAGCAAAAAGGAAAATATGGCATTGTGAAAGAAGAGAGAATGAGTTATGTAGAAGAAAGGAATGACTGAGAAAACCTAAAAGATGCAGAAAGGGAGATGGATGGGATTTCTTTTCATGGTGTTGGATTACAGAGCAATAGGAATAGAATCTGATTTTCAAAAAACAGGAGTGAATGGGACTCCATTTCCATCTAAGCAATCTGTATTTGGATATGTTATTCAGATAAAGACATCTGATCATGGGGCTTTTGCATTTACACCTAGTGTGAATAAGAGTTTTTGTTGTCTCAATCTGGATTCTATTGTGATCAGATCTCTACAGTATAATATGCAAATTAGAGACTGTCCTCCCCAAAAATAAGACTGTATAGGTCGCCTGTGCGACCCATTTTTACATTTATTGTTAGGCACCAAAAAGAGCGCCAAAGAGCGCCTATTTAATTCTGAAATAGTGGAGATAGTAGAAGTATAAAAAAGCACAAAATGGAAGTACCTCAGAATTGTACTTATTTTAAGTACTTGACATCAGACACTAAGGTGAGCCACAAGCCGATACGGTAGCATTCCAGTTGCCATGCATTTCCACTGCATTATTATGCATTTTATCTAAAAACACAGATAAAGTTAGCATGTTGATAGCAGGTGGTAATGGGGTCTGGAGGTCAATACTTGCGACATCAGAAAATTTGTACGTGGGCTGCTATGGGTTTCAAGGGTCACTTAGGAAATTTAGACAACTATGCAGCATAACGGTTGCGTTTCTCCAAAAGTTGATCCTGTTTTAACTTTTTGCTGCAGGGAAGCTGCATTTTTTTTCGGCACCCCCTGTGGTCCCCACAGCCACAGCCTAAACTCACTAACCAAATTCAAATGAATGGGAGGTCTGGTGTTTTTGCTGCAGCCCCTGATTTGGTCTGAATACAGCCTTACTTTCAAGTAAAGTGGTTTAGATAATTTGGCTGGTTTGTTGTCCTAAACCTCACGATTCTTGCCCTGATGGATAAGATGTTATCTTAATTGATAGAAACAGTGGCTACAGCTATGAGGATAAGATCCATCTTGTAATAAACCAGAATGATCCTTTAAGGAAATATTAATGGAAACCCTAAGATGCCCTGTAACTTTGGTGTATGGATGGAGATGCACAATATGGAGCAGTGGATCAGGAGAGAAGATTTAGGAGGAGAAAGGATTTACCTTGTCTTCAACCTGTCTGAGCTTTCTGCTTATCACTTTTTATGATAAGCATTTTGTGAATCAAAGCTATATTGGATTTCAGATAAGACAAATCCAGCTGTCAGCTGAGCTGATAAGTAACTGTACAATGTGAGTTTAAGCTTAAAACAGGCTGTTCTCAAAGTATAGTAAGAATGATGAAACATCTGGCAACAGCTTTTTTGAAGCAGTGAGTCAGTCACACATGCTCACAGATGAGGCTGATTTAGTGTAAAACTTTGTTCGGCTGGGTTTTGACGTGCATCATGGCAGCGGGAGAAGTGACAGCTACGTCTATTTGATGTGTGTGTGGAATGTCAAACTATCAAACAAACCACCCCACCTCAAACCACCAGGATGGAAAGATGTTTGATAAGGGTTAATGTTTGAAGGTAATTTCACAGTTTATAGTAGTACAAGTAGAAGTTTTATTTATAGTAGTATTTTTTCTTTATATTTTAGAGGTCAGAATGGTGGATGCTGATCCATTTCTAGAAAAATTATGCAACAGAAAATGTGTTATTTCTGATTAATGATGCAGGCACCCTTTTGACCAAGCAACAGCAACAAGCACCACCAAGTTACATCAAAACTGGATCAGATTAACTGTAGCCATATATACCTCAATTTTATATTAAAAGGTAAGACTGAAGATGTTCTACATTTTTTTCTTACTGTCAACAAATCCCATAAAGAGACCAAAATATTTAATGAAGTATTGCCTGTGTATCCTGATATATCTTATTCATCTGTGCCATAGAGCTCTAGCCTGGGAACCAGACGAATCTGCGAGCTCATGTTTTATTTGCTCTGGCAGATGCGTCTGGTCCCCCTCCCATTCAGACAGAGGTCCAGCTGACCTGGCCCAGGTCGGGCCAATCACAACTGTTTATCTAATATGGGGCAGGTTTGATATGATGACTGTACAGAGGAGCGGCGTTGAGGTATTTTCGTAAACAACCAAGATGGCTGCCGCTGATGTGGAACATTCTGAATCTGCTATCGCGTCAGTATTAAACAAACTGGACGGTATATTTTCTCTAGAAGAAAAATAAACAACTGCACTTAAAGCTTTGTTGATAAGAAAGATGTGTTTGCTGTAATTCCAGCAGGATTCGCTCAGCACTACGTCACGTTTCATTGCTCTGATTGGTTGTAGGTATTTCCAATTGCGTCCAGAGGTATTTTGGTCTGCGACAGTTGATAACGCCTCTTTAAAATTGGAAATTAACTGAGAGGTTCCAGATTAATTCGCATTTACGAATTTGTCTGGTGAGGTCAGGCTAATAGAGCTCCAGTGTTGTCCAAAAACACATCAATAAGCCATGCTGTTGCACTCATCTGCTTACATTCTCAAACAAAAGCCAGTGGTCAACTAAAAGCCGGGTTTCAAATAATGGCTGGTCGCCACTAACAAATAAAGGCTGGGGGAAAAAACAGGGGTGGATAAACTCCTGATGCCTGTCATATAATGTGCATGCCTAATAATGCATAATGTGCATTTCCATCGCTTTGATTTAATACAATCAACAATATAATCATGCTATTGTCAATTTCACGTCATTGTTCTGGATTACTCATCCAAAGTGTTGTTGTCATATTTAGGTCATTGTGTGTTAATATATCAGCCAAACTATATTTTGTAGTAACAAAAAAGTGCCACAAGAGAATAGCTACATTTGAAGTACCGTATGGGACCAATGCAACTTACTGATTTTTCCTCAACATGGTCCTGCAAATGTTACACAATAATTGCCTTGTCACCAAATGCAAGGATTCTGTCCTCTGAAGCGCTGGAAGGCTTTTAATTTGAAACAGATACAGGAAGTGTTGAGTTTGTATGTATTAACAAATATTTACCAAGCAGCAAGCAGATCAGAAAACATGAGGCTTCATTCTAAAATATGACCAAATATACTTACCAAACCGAAGGAATAAGAAATAAAGGCCTGTTTCTAATATAAGCCTTCTTCAAATAAACAGCGATGGAAAGAGAGTACTTGAATATTATACTCAAATACTACTCATTCTTCCTTTAAACAAAAGTAAAATTACCGATTTTTAAGTACAGAAAAATACGACTTTGTTACGGTAACGAGAGTGAATGTAATTTGTTACCCTGGCCACTATTCAAGAATTTAGGGTATTTAAATACTCCTGTGGGAGTACAACCAGTGTTGCACTCACAACGTTATGGTAGGCAAAATCACTCAGAATTAACACCCTCGCCAAGGCTGCACAATCCCTTACATTTTCTTAATTTACTGGCTCACAGACACCCTTACTCAGTTTGTAATTGCCATGTCACTCATTATCTGGTTACTGTGCCAGCTCATGAGTAACATGCCCGAGGTAGGTTGTTGAGCTCAACACTCTGCTCAAATATAGTGACAGCACATCCTCTGTAAGAATATGTTAGCAGTGTGTTGAAATGCAACTTACAAATGCAACAACTGCCCATTGGAGTTCATTGTGGTGAGGGTATAAAATGGATAGATGGGCGGACTGCATAAAGGAGCACTCCACCAATTGTATACATAGAGATCAGTTTACTCGTCATGGGGAGTAATACTCAGCCTGTGAAACCTGTTGTATAATGTCTTCTGTGGCTCTGGAGGAGGAAAAAAAAGCACTCTTCCTTATGTGCTATACAATAATCCAGCAAATGTCCTGCTACAATAAATCCAAGTTAGAAGTGCAGAATAGAGGACTCTAGAGTCCTCTTGGCAGAGGTATATGGTAATTTGTGCTAATGTATCAAATTTAATATGGTAATGATTTATTGATGTTAAAACCCCATCATCTTACTCTTTACCACCTTCTTCCTCCTCCTCACTCTCATCCTGTTTCCTCCATCCACTCTACAGACTTCATCCACATACCCTTTCGTCCTCACTCATCTTCAAAGTTGTCAGTGGAATTACCTCAAGTAAGATGTGTCAGATGGAGATATGCACATGTGCACAGACACATGGACATGGGTGTGGGTTAGTGTGCCTTAGCTTGCATGACTGCTACCTGGTATCATCACCATTTGAAATACCAAAGGGGGTTTTGGCCTGACAGCTGTGCAGGGGAGAGCTGGATGCAGATGTAATATCCTTCTATTGATTCTCATCAGCTTCAGACTTTCAGGATGGTTGGAGGCACTGACAGATATCTACTGCCACTTAAGACCCCATTTACTGTGTTTTACAGCCCAACATGCAGGCTGAGTAATACCATTTGAAATGGACAAAATGCCACTGTAAATTGGTGTAATAAAATGGTATTTCTGCTGCAAGAGGCAATAATAAATTACTGTAAGACCTGATGTGCTCCTGGAGAACTGGTGTGATAAAATTGCTGTCAAATTCAAAGGAGCTTGTCAATGCATTAAATGACATGTTTACGGATGTATGTGTAATATGTATCTTCCTTTCCACTCCACTGCCACTTGTCCAGCAGAAAACTGGGGTAATGCTTGATCACACTGTGTGCTGGAAAACATCTCTGCAAGCAGTACTTCACAGAGAATTATTGTGGGACAGGTAAAAAAAAAAAAAAAATCTGATATTGAGACCATCAGAGAAATACATTTTAAAGCCCGGTCACACCAAAAATCTGCACAGCAAGATTAATCCACGCGTCTTCACCAACTACAGTATGAGGTTCTATTAATGCAGTGACTTGCAGGGTTTGTTGGCTAACTACTGTGTATAGTGAGCGAACATGGTAGCCTGCTGGGACCATGCTAGTGATAATCAGTCACAGTAGCTTTCCAAGTTAATGTAGCTAGCTTGCTAACTGCCAGTAAGCATCCAGCTGACAGTAAGCAAGTTGATCGCAGCAATTCTATTGAAATGTCTGTTTTAGTCTAGGAGAAAAATGAGCTAATTAGCCAATCAGATTTAGCCTCTAGGACAGGGTTGCCAACTCTCACGCTTTCACGTTCAGTTTCACGCTCTCACGCTGCCCAAACAATTCTCACACCAAAACACCGCGACAGCAACAGAGATGAACAGGTGAGCAAACATTCTATGAGTATAGGCTCTTAAATTACTCTCTGTTTGGTCCGCGATATGTGCGCAATGCTTATTGCGTGTTGACAGCTGTTCTGGCAGAAAACCCTGCACTGGGGCGCAGAAGGCGTTCAAGCAAGCTAGTGAGTGAGTGAGTGAGAGAGTGTGTGTTCATGTGTACATTTGTGTGTGTGTGTGTGTGTTCATGTATTGGTTATGTGTCTGGAGTAGGATAGGTTCTTGTGTTCTTTTGTTTCTTTTTGTTTATTTCTGGTTCTTGCTACTTGTGAACATTGAATAAAACGGTGTAGTTTTGATATTAGAAACAACACGTCTTTGACTTTCATTAGTGAATGAACCTGTGTGCCCATTTTAGGGTTAGTGTATGTCTAATATTGTGAAATTGTGAGTATTTCCCAGGGTGGCATAGTCAGGCTATATCCTTAAATCTTACAATATAAGGTCCCACTCTCGTCACATGTGTAAGGTGCATACTTTTTAAAACCCTGATGGTGAATTGAGTCCATATGTGCACGTGATAAAGTGCGTGTGGGCGTATGCATGATTAAGCCCATGGACCATGGCATCAAAATCTCACTCCTAGAGCAGGGTTGGCAACTTTGGTTACCTGGCTGGAGTATTCTTTTACTTCATCGTTACACTGTCACTACGCTTCTGTAGTTTATTTATCTATCTATCGTGTTTGTGCATTAAAATACATAGGTGCTACAGTTGTGAGCTCTGTTGTATATTTCTTAGCTAGCTAGTTAGTAATAACATCAATATGGCTAAAGGAAGACAATGGGTGGATGTTGCATGATTTCTTTTTAGCCGCACCATTTTCTCACAGACTATTTGAGGAGAAGGTCAGGATTGTAAGTAATGGCTGTGCAACACCACATCTACTGACTCTGAACATCCATAGCTGTGAGCTAGAGATCTCTTGTTTAATTGTCTTCCAAAACCTCAGGGACCTGAGCTGGGCTAATTCCAAATTATAGTCAGTCTAATTTGTTTGTGTACCTGTTGTACGGGTCTTGGGTTTGGGTTGATATTGGACGATTCTGCAAAAGCCTGGATTACATTCAGTGACAATGGGTTTTATTTGATGTCCCATAACAATGTTTTTAAGATTCTCAATGTCTACAATACTCTGCGATTGGCAACTATGGTATGGTTATGGTTAGGGAGAGATTGTAGTAATCGCATACTGTAATCCATGGTTAAGGTATGGTTAAGGTCAGGAAACTACAACACTTGGTAAAGGTTAGGAAAAGATCACAGTTATGGTTAATAAACAGGCGAACATAAACTGCAGGTCTGTGGCAGGATGCAACCTCTGGTCTGGTCATGAAGTCAGACACACTTCACGCCCATCCACCACCCCAGCCTCCACACCCTGACTTTGCGCCTTGCTACTTCCTTGGCATTGGCAGTAAATGTTGGCACTGGTTGTAAATCTTCCAATAAAGATAATTACTGGTGTTTACTAATGCTGTAGTCACTACAAGGGGATATTTAGGTGGAAAACAAATGAAATATGTTAGTGAACGTTTTATTGATACTTTGCTACTTGCCAAATATGTTAATTAACAACATTTCCTCATATTAATAGAAAATGTTACCTGGTCTGCATTACCTTCATACCTTGTAAATGTATTTACAAATTATGTGTATATTAACATAATTTCTAGGAGACAGGGTTGTGCTGCTAGTGTTGGTGTTCTCTTTCTTTTTGGGTCTTTTCTCTCAATTAAAAAAAAAAAAAATCAATTTATGCATTTCGGATTTTGTCCTTGAGGACGTCTACTCTGTGCTCCATAGTGGCTCACCGCAGTCAAGCAAAGGTAGAACTGTACTGCTGGGACATTTTGCCTTCGCAACAGAGAAGGTGTCATGGAGCTCAACAGGTTTCACAAACCACACTTGCCTTAGTTAGGCAGCTGCAAGACATGAACAGCAATTAACTTCTGACTAAACCAACAGAAGGGAAATAGAAATGTACAATAAAGAGGTGAGACAAAACGAGGACATACTGAAGAGGCTGATTAACTGTGTTGCCTTTTTGCCACAGAGAGCTCATTTTAGGGGTCACACTGAGGGGAACAAGTCAAATAATAGAGGCAATTATTTGGAGCTTCTTTTCCTTTTGTCTGAACACAGCAAAGGTTTGTGTCAAACAATAAAGCCTTTACTGGCACATGGGTTCAAATCTACAATGACACAATTACAGCTGTTGCTGATGTAGCGGGAGAAGAAATTAAAGATGAAGCCATGAAAGCACAATTTGTTGTTGTTACGGGGGGATAGATCTACTGCTACCAGTCATTTGCACAGCTCTGTTATGTGTGTATGACAGTAATGATGTCAAACAGAAGTTTAGGGACGTCACAGGAGGCAGGAGGGCAGAAGATGTCACAGCCCTGGTCCTTACATTTTTGGAGGAGTATAATTGTCTGGAAGGAGTTGCAGTAATGGCCTCCGGTCTAAACAGAGCACATGCCAAAGTCAAGAAGAAGATCTCTCTGGCTCTATTAATCCTTTGCTCTCCCCATCTGAACCTGAATGTGGCCCTGAAGGAGCAGCAAAGATGAGGGGATGTCAGATATTCTTCTCACACCTCACCGGCCTGTCTGAGTTCTTTTCCAGGTCCCAAAGCCAGTACAAGTACTTGATGACATATGTCAGAGACTACTCCCACGCATGGCACCAACAGGATGGAATTTTACTTCCAGATTTCTTTGCACAGCGGTGAAGAAAGCTGCACTGAAGGAGTTTTTGGAGAGTATTGTGTTACATCACAATTAATGATTATAATGATATGATGGTTATATCGCTCACCTGGCCTACTTTGCTTCTAGCCATGTCATTTTTTTCTTTTTGGAAATATATACTACACAAAACAATTTTGAATTTGCAGATCACCCTCACCTCTCAAACAAACTAATCTACTACCACTCTCCAATACAAATTAACATATTTGTGATGCCTCAGCCATCTTAAAATAAAGCTGCAAACTTTCTAAAACAAACTCTGTAAAATGATTGCAGGGAGTGAATAATCTCCGGACGGTGTGGGGAGCGTTACTGCACAGAGGAGAAAATGTTCATGGAGTGAGAGAAAAACAGATGCTAAACGAGAAAACAAATGTTCAACGAACCACACTCCTGTCACGAACACTGTGGCACTGCTGCACAACATCTGGTGGTTTTCCAACACATTACCGGCACCACAACTCTGTTTATTGGGCATATGAGGATGAATGAATACAATTACACACACAGTAGATCACATATAGTGGGTCTGTATGGAATATTGAGTAATGTTGGAGCACAGAGGCAGAAGTTGCTCAAATAGGTGCTTGTGTGGTTGGGGCCATACGTATCTGCTTCAATAAATTACCTAAAGGAGTTCAGTGCGCTCGCCTGTGTCTTCTCTCATTTTTGCCCCTTTCAGCTTTCTGTCTCAATAAAGCTGAGAACATTCTTCTAATTTTATTTATTTATTTTTTCTTTTAAAGAAAATATCCGTAAAATAATCACTAGAAATCAATGAGTGACGTTGAGTGAACTTTGGGGATTTTTTTCCTCTTTGGCTTGGTTCTCTTGGTTCCGTTTCATAAATCTTACTCATTGTGAAATTGAGTGCACAAGCACAAATCTGATTGCCACTCCCATAGTCAGCCATGGGTGGATCAAGCATAAGCGGGGCTATTACCCAAAATGGTTATGAATATTATTTCATTTAAGCTTTTTGTAAATGACTTGGCTTGCTGATTATTACTTGTATGCAACAGCTAACAAAGGTTATTTTGTTAACGGTAGGCTATTAGTAAGAGGCGGTTATAGCCCCGTTGCCCTTCTCTCTCTCTCTCTCTCTCTGTCAAATTCAAATAAGCTTTATTGGCATGACAGATCAGGAATCGATATTGCCAAAGCAGTACAGAAATACTAAATATAATAAAGGCATTAAATAACATAAATAATAATTTAAAAAATAAATAAAACACATGGGCAGCTGTAATACTTATATACAGGTGTAGTCACTCAAACATCTACTACAGAGGGTATTTCCTTAGTGTATGGCAACAGTCAACATATTTTGCAGCTAATACTGCTGTGGTTTCGTTCCAATATTTGATATAGTTTTCTTTTTGTTTTGATGATTTGGTTGGGCCAGATAGTTTGGTGTCTGTCTTGAAGCCCTGATGTTGGGGTGTAAAGCTTTAGGACCAGCTGGCAGAGAGGACTCTTATCTTTGTTTAGCTCTTGGCACTGAAGGACCTTGTACTGGTAGAAGCAGGGATCGCTAGATAGGAAGTGTTTATAAAATTTGATGACCCGTTTAATGCTGCATGCATTATTGGTTGTGTGTCTGTGAACTCTAAGTATGTTTTTGCACAATTCTGCATGCAGGGCTTCCAGTGGGTGTTTTTCCCATTTTTGGAGGTCTTGGCTGGTTAGTGGACCCCACATTTCACTACCATATAATATTATTGGGTCTCTTACTGTATTTAGAATTTTGAGTGAGGTCCTGATTGGAATGTCAATCAATTCTTTTGATGGCATAAAAAGCCCTTCTTGTCTTCTCCTTCAGCACATTCACATGCCAAAAGCCTAAATATGTATAATATTTTGTATGCTCAATTTCTATATTTCCTAATCTGAATTTACTTTTCAGAGAGTTGGATCGTATTTGAAAGGTCAATATTTTGGTCTTTTCCATATTTACATATATATACATACATATATATATTAGGGCATATGTTATATATATATATATATATATATATATATATATGAGAGAGAGCATATACATATATATATATATATATGAGGAGTATATATATATAAATAAATTGAGCAACAACCATTAAGATATAGTTTATAATGAAACTTTGACTATACTAATTTAAACTAGCATGAATTACACTTGCATGGCTTCCCCTACCACTGTTATGCGGAAGACATCCAACTATTCTTGTTATACCCTCATTTCACATTCAGGTGGAGGAACACATCACTGCTCGCCTGGCAGATAGGCTGTCTGAGTTGTCTTCCTTTGGGGGGGAAGGGATGTCCACGCTGAGACCTGTCCATCACTATTGACATTGCTGAGGTGATGCCAACCCGGACAGAAAGGAACCTGTGTGTGACCCTGGACCAAAAAAAAAAACAACTTCTCAGCAAACATTGCAGCGGTAGCCCTCGCCTTTTGATTCCTCCTGGGCATCATGAGATTTTTTCGAATTTGCCCTTTCCTCACTTGGGAGGTGGCCCAGATGCTCATGCAGACACATCTCCCACATGGATTGCTGCAACCTCCTCCTTGCCGGAGCCCCTGCATTTGCCACCAGACCTCTTTGCAGCTAGTCCGGAATGCTGCTGCCCGCCTTATGTTTTCCCACAACGCTCCTCTTCTCTGCTCACTATACTGGTTGCAGCTCCCATCCAAGACTCTGTAGGTGCTGGCCTACAGGGCAGTGAAGAAAAAGTTCTTTTCTTCCTCCAAGCCATGGTCATACCCTACACTCTGGTGCAACCATTACGCTCTTTTGTCTCTGGATGATTGCTCTGTGATTGCTCATCTCAGCCAAGGCTCTGATTTGGCTCTGTAGTGGTGGAATAAACTGCCTACTAAAGTAAGGACAGCAGAGTCACTGCTCATATTCAGCCTCAGGCTAAAAACCCACTTTTTCTACACCAAGACACACTTGCTCTCAAGTCTGATGCCTGTTAAACATAACAAGCAACACCAACAAAAAAAAAACCCTCTAAGCACTTGTACTGTAGCACTGAACACATCCATAGTTGTGTGTTTGAAAGGGATGCACTTATGATTTTTGATTATATCTACAAGGGCATCACTTTGTGTTGAAAAGTGGAGGGGACATAAGGGCTCAGATGAAAAAAAAAAGTTTTTAAACGTCTTCAACATATGTGATTTTAGGTCAGAGTAGATAATTACAGCGGATCAAAAGGGCACAGCCTCGGCTACTACAGAGTCGACAATAGGAAAATACTCAGCATAAAACACACAACAATGTCGACTGCACAAGTAACAGTCATCCATATGCATCATTGGACAATTTGTTTCTTTTATATTTACATCGCAATGTTTATTTATTATGCAAATAATCCTTTCTCAGTGTTCTCATTTGTAAGTGAACATTTTTTGGTGCAAGCTACTTTCAGAACATTTTGTAACAAGTTATGCTTTAAAAATTGATGGGGACAAAATTGGCCATTTCTATGTTTTCTATGGAGGTTCAACACCCTCTTGTTAGTTCCTTTGGACAAGAGGGTCCACTAATGTAATGTAATGTAATGTAATGTAGAGGTGTGGGGCCTGAAAAAAAATCATCCAAACTCAAAAACTCACTTAAAATTAACTAATGGCCTGAAAGAATGACATTGCATATTAGGTTCAGTCTCTCATCTTGACTTTCCACTTTGAAACTAATCACACTTTAGCCAGCTCTAAAGTATGCATGAGGTGCGCATATTCTGACCACCTCTTTAATAATAATATTGTGTGGCAAATAACGTATGCATGTATGAATTCTTTATACATCTGGCCCCAGGAGTTCTTTTTGAACTGTTGTACTTAACTTTTCTGACATGGCCACTTTCCCTCACTAAGCTCCACCTACATCTGCATTCACTGATCAAATGTGATCATGTGATACCCAAATGCAGTGGTGGAAGGAGTACTCAGATCCTTAACTTAACTTAAAGTGCCAATACAACTATGTAAAAATACTTCATTACAATTAAATGTCCTACATTCAAATTCCTACTTAAGTAAAAGTACAGAAGTATTATCAGCAAAATGTACTTAAAGCATCAAAGCACCTGTGACATTAAGCTGTATATGACATTATTAGTTTGTTACAGATCCCCTCCAGACGTTTTAACATGTATATAAATTGCTTTACTCTACTCTTTTGCTCTACTTTGAATAATAATTTGTATCTAATATGTTCTTTTCACAAAAAAGTTCAATTATCTTGTTAAAATCTTTGAAATGACATCTACTCTTAAAAATCCAGAATCTATAAATGTAAGTTTTCCCGCTGGACAACAGCTGTTTCCTACTTCACTGTAAAGCCCATCCTCAGTGTATGTGCGATGGAGGCTTCAAGTTTCCACATCACACTTATTCAAGTTGAATACTGGACCAAGTTTGGCTTCCAGACTATTTGTCTGTGATGTCACAAATCATACTCGTAGGCCCGCCCCTTAAAATCAGATTTTCAGTGAGCACATAGAAACTTTCCACTTTCAGCAGGTGAACGTGAAAACATCCTTCTAGTGTCAAACTCTGCACAGACATCATTCTGTACAGTGAAGCTCAAACATTCAACTGGAGAACACATTTTTGAGTGGAGGGGAACTTTAATACTGATGCGTCAATGTGTAAACAGCATTTTACTGCTGTAGCTGGAGGTGGAGCTAGTTTTAACTACGTTATAAACAGTAAGAAGACTTCTAGGTTGGGAACCACTGGATTAAACTACCTTAAGGTCACTTGATAATTCTGAGGGGCCGTGACATGACTATTGTATTTATTATTATAAATGTAGTGGAGTAAAAGAATAAAGTACAGTAACATAAAATGGATATACTCAAGATAAATACAAGTACCACAATTTCTTTTACTTGAATACAGTTCTTTAGTAAATTTACTTAGTTACGTTCCACCATTGCCTAAGTTCTATGCTCTGAACACAGCAGGTTTCTTTTTGGGTAGGAGAGAATCTGGAAATTAGGACTATGAGTATCACATCTCTACTGCCTCCTCCATAAAATAAGGGCCATTCACAATGACAACACTGATAATGTGTCATGGTGAGAAAATCAAAGAGCGGACCACAATCTGTGTTCAGTGTGTGGGAGAAAAAGCTAAGATAGATGACTAATACAGTATATGACTGCTAAAAATATGACAGATACGGTGGTTAAAAATAACTGAGGGGAATTTGGGCGAAACATTTCACAAACTGACACCGCTGGTGGCATTTTTGAGCTCCATTTGTGGCATTTGTTATGACCAAAACACTACAAACTGACAAAAGCAGTTTTATTAATGATTATGTTGCCAGGTGCTAAGACATCTGCCTTTCAAATGTACTTTTTGGCCCACACAGTGCACTTAGTTTGTACAAAAATGTTCCTGCTTAAATGATCAGTGTTGTAGGATGTTATTATATAAACAGGCAGCCACTGTAGCAAAATAATTCACCCAAGAAGGCTGTCAAATGATAAATCACTGTCTCTACATTCTTAAAATGTAACTTTATGTCAATAAGAGGTCACAAGAGAAGCAGAGAGTGTTGTCAGGGAGGGGTGTTCTATTAATGTGATAATGCATGCAGGTCATATATTACTCACTGCTCTTAATACCTACTTGCTCTATGCCTACAGGATGTTTGACCTTTCTCCTCACAGTTGAATTCATCATCTAAGATGCAGTATACCTGTAAGCAGGGCAGGAATTATGCCCTTTAGGCCTTATGCCCCCTCAGTTTGGCCTTATGACCCTCAAAAAGTGATATGCCCTGCGGCCACAGTGGCCTTGATGCCCCTCCCACACTGCCTCGGCTGATTTCGCCGTTTTCTCCTCTGCCTCTTTCTTGTCAATATGTTTTTTAGACACCAGTGTCTTTTGTTGGGATTCTGAATTGTTATTGGGCAACATCAAGTGAAACACTGCACACATAACCAGTGGCGGGTTCGATTTCGAGACTGAACTGCTGGAAAACCGGGGATATTTATGACTATAGTTTGACGCAAATCTAGCACCAGCCGACCAGGAGACTTAATCGAACTCATCCTGATTTGCCAATGGAAAATTATGATTCAAGAAGCAACAATATAGTTTGTCAGCTAGCTAACAACACAACAAAATACAAAATAACTGTAAACCAGTTATTGTTCAGTGAATCAGTTTACCTGTAATTTGCTGTTAGCCGTCTTTACCCAGTTGATGTCTTATGTGTCAATATTTTTCAGCCAGAGTGTATGAACTTTGGACTCAGGAGATGGTACAAATATTGGTAATTTGTAAATACCTATAAATTATTTTGTGAAATAAACAAAATAAGCATTTATTTATTTATTTATTTATTTACTTTACTGATAATTATACTATGTATTAAAAGTCATTTTAAATTCATTATTTCTGTGGACTTAAAATAATTGTTTTATTTGATGGCCTTGCTGCCCTGGCATTTGGCCTTTGTGCCCTCAAAAAATTGACAACACCAAAGGTCAAGTGGCCTTGCTCCTAAAATGATGAAATTCCAGGCCTGCCTGTAAGTATACCTTACCAAGTGTCTGAGAATAGAAAATCTGTCCAAATTGGCCAAAACTCTCAGAGTGAAAGTATTTTAGCACCTTTTTTCACTTAGGAAATGATTCCTATCTGTGCTGATATTTCAACACATTCTCATCCCAGGTCATCAAATACTGACGCTGCTGTCACACCCCTCTGCATCTCATACAGACGCACAAGGTACCTTTTGTTTAGGCAACAAAACTACTTGGTGGAAAAGATCATGGTTTGGCGTAAGTCACGTACCATAAAACCTTAAATTACTCATTGTTGACTTTTGGTTTCACGCGGGACATGAACCCTGGTCTCCTGGGTGAAAGTCCTGACGCAGATGGGTTTATGTTGAAAGCCTGGTGCACCTCGGCGTCTCATACAGACGCACAAGGTACCCTTTAGGTTTAGGCTACAAAACTACTTGGTTAGGTTGAAAGCCCGGGGCTGAGTGCCATGACAGTGCATCAGTATTTGACAAACATGCCAGATCGTTTTTTCCCCCTATACCAGAATCATAATGGATTCAGCCAGACCTTTTTCTCCAACACTGGCACAGCGCTAAAACAAAGTGTGGAGTGTGTACTTTCAGTGTGATTCCTCAGAGTGATTCTTTGATGCTTGATAAATATAGTTCCTGATTGTGAAACAACACATTGCTCATCCCTTCTTGTGAGGGAATGAAGTCCATACAGAACCTCTGCTCTCTGTCTCTCTCACCTTTCCTAAAGTCTCAGTGAAGAAACAAAATGCTACAGGAAATGGGACTACCCACAGATTAACAGCAGCTCAGTATAAATGCTGTTAAGCTAATGCTAGTGTATGCATTTTGGACTTTCCCCTAACAGAGTCAAGCATATTTATGTATCAGACTGTTTCACATTCAATTTGGGTTTTGTCTCTCCTCCTAAATAGAGCCAGTGCTATAGATTTCACCCTCCACTACCTATTATTTTCAGGTTGTGAAGATGCCTCGAGGGCGGATAAACATCATGAAGATCTCTCGCACTAATTAAGCTCAAAGTTGCCGCCCTAGCCAGAAGTTCCAAATTTGAGTGGGCCGACTTAGCTGGGGCTAAATCTCTGTGTTTCCACCCTAAGGCAGTACAACAAACATCAATACTGCATTTGTAATGGAAATAAATGGGGGTATACATAAATTGTAAACCCCATGATGTATATTTGTTGCTTGTATAGAGCTGAGTAAATTATGTTCATTCTATCTAAATAATTAGTCTCAACTATTAGTCTAATAGGCTGCAGGTGGTTGTTATCACATCCAGTGCCCAATGTGTCAGAACTACACACAGACTTCTGACAGGTGTGTGTATCTTCACTGAGAAAGGTTTTACTTCCAATTAAGCGCTAAAGATAAACAAGTGGTGGCCTATGGCAAACTCAGCAGTTTATCCAATTAAATCCGTTCACAGCTTTCTGTCAGAAACTGAGAAACAAGGTGTAACTATATCTTGCATGAATAAGACTAGCTCCTCTGCTCTGCAGTGATCATACACCCTAGCATAATCTTTAACTAAGGAAATGAGAGGGTCATCTGAGACGGAGGGTCATCAGTAGGCAAAATGAGAGCAGTGGAAGTAAAAGAAAAAAGTGGTGTTTTGGCTTGGGTGTACCTCTTCTGCTTTGGTCTGCTCGAAGGCAAACTCCATGGTGGGCACAGCCAGTTGGTTGGCGAAGAAATTCACATCTCCAGGCAACTGCAGCGAGCTGACGTTGGGTCCGGGGCAGTTCCCACCACGAATGCAACTTAGCAACTGTCTCTAACAGAGAGGAGAAGAGATGAAGAGAAAGATAAACACAGTGCAATGAGAGGAAGTCACTGTTGGAAAGAGAAAAGGGAGAGAGACAGGGTTTAGTAGAATAAAAAGGCACAGAGGTTAACATGTTGCTGCCATGTTAATTCATTATAAAACTCGGCTTCTGTCTTTAATGCCTCTTTTTTAACACTTTGCTCCAACTGTCTGACATATAAGCTCATTGTTCATGTTTTACTGACTCTATACATTTATAATACCGGAAATTAATATTGTGTGGTGTCCTGGGAATTCACGCCATTCATTCACGTGGGAGCTCAGGATTTTTATAATGTGTGTCTGTGTGTGCTTGTGTGCAAAGTATTGTATCTACTGAAACAAAGACATCCTTTTCACACTTTATTTACACTTCCACGTATCTGCTACAACTAAATACTAAACTCCGACCTTGAAGTGCTGTTATAACAGTAATATAACCGCATCAACTTTTCAGTACCAGCGCTTTCTTCTGATTATGTTTCATGCAGAAATGGCAGCTCACAGATCAGCTGTGTTGCAGAATATTTTTTAGATCAAGTGTGACAGAAGCAGAGTGGAAAATGTGTAAACTATAATAAAGATGTAGGTCTACATCCCCAAATCGGAGTGGCATCCAACAGGCGATGGAGCATCGAGTGCAAAATAAGCTCTAAAGTTACAACTAAATGTCCAAGGATGATGCTCCAAAACAATGAAACTATGACACATTTTGCTTCACTATAATAACCCCAGGTTAGCACTTTAAAGATGGTTATACCCTCTCATATAAACACATTCAGACATATTAAAACTGGTAAGAAGATATGCTGAAAAACAGAGCATTAAACCATTCAGGTTTTGTTTTTTTTGTTTTTTCTTGCTTGTTCCACCTTAGGCATACTGTAGTGTACTTTTAAGAGGTATCATTACACGCCTTTGTTGAATACTCGATTCTGATTGGTCAATTACACCATTCTATGATTTCTGAATAACAGGCCGTTGCTATGGACGCAGTTCTGATCATAGACTCTGGAGGACCACGTCCAATCATATCTATCTGCAGAAAGAAGTCCAGTAAATTTAACAGTGTCAGCTCATTGACACTCTGTGGCAAATGATGTTAGTTACTCCATCAGAAAACACCATGGACAATTTTAATATTTAATATTAATTGAAATATATTAGGAGAGCACGGAACTTTAAATTCACGGCTAATGGCTGAACTGTCCCCAGAAAAGAAAAGAAAAAGAGAAAAACGAAAAAAAGAAAAAGAAAACAACGCAGAAAAAGCAAGGGAGGTTTAAAGACACAAAGAGCAGGATGACAGAGAAATCGACAAAATTGAAGAAGACAGACATGAAGTAAACACTAAAAGGAACATGTTTTTTAGCGGAAGCAATACAATCATTTTTAAATCAATTTATAAATATTTTGTGTCAAATGATTGATTTCTTTAGTAAGTAGCTGTGTAATAATCAGGAGAATGACCCACTTGCTGTACATTATCCCTTACTTGTTGTTTTACTATATAATCTAACAAATATGAATGAAGGACATCAGAAAAATAAAAATAAACATCTTTTTGTTAATAATTATATGCAGTTTTGTTTTTAAAATCCAACTTCATTCATGGTGAGAAATCTTTTCTTTTTCCTGGGAAAATGTGTAAGTGGGTTAAGAGGCATGTGCCTCCTAGTAGGCAGAAAAGGAAACAAATGAAAAGCCACAGCTGTTTCCATGACACACACTTAAAAATCTAAGACTGATGTAAGCTGGGAGAATGATGTGATGTAATAGTATGGTATGGTCTTGTAATGGAATTCACCCTTGCAGGTCTAAACATTGACTGCATTTGCAATCATTATAAATTAAAATATAACAATATTAAAATATTAACTAGGGGGCTTTAATTAATGACCCATAAGTTGTAGCATCCCATAAGAACCCCAATCATAGACTGTATATAAAGATGGACGACATGACAGCTCCCTAAAAGTGAAGTCAAAACATCTCGATCACCCCCTGGTGGCTGGCTGCAGTATAGGTCATAAACCCCGCACCCCCCCATGTTAGTGGAAAAGTCAAAGTACACATCAAATAATTTTTTCCCAAAGAGGGTTCCTGTCATTTTAGGTAGTTCTTATCACACTGATGTTTGTTCAAGTGTTAATTTTTCTGATAAGTTTGGCTTCAACCAGTCGAGGCAGATGACCGCCCACCCAGAGCCTGGTTCTGGTTCTGCTCGAGGTTTCTACCTGTTAAAAGGGAGTTTTTCCTTGCCACTGTCGCCTAGTGCTTGCTCATGGTGGGAACTGTTGGGTCTCTGTAAATAAAGAGTAAGGTCTAGACCTGCTCTATATGAAAAAGTGCCCTGAGATAACTTTGTTATGATATGGCGCTATATAAATAAAACTGAATTCAAATGAATTGAATTAATCTGTTATTTGATGCTATAAAAATGGGGTGTGACGTCATGATTGCGATTGGTTCGGACAGGTGTATGGCCGGGACCTTGATACCGATCACCAGCGCAAGATAGCAACGCCTGTATCAGGGATATTTTAGCTTCATTTTTGTACAGTGGGAGCAAGTGGAGACGCGTTGTCCATCTTTATATACAGTCTATGATCCCAATTAAATGTTAGGTGACTCTCACAAAAGGCATATTTGTATGTGTGATGTGGTTTATATATTTCTACATGATGTTTGTGTTGTGCCAGTGAGGGAGAAAGGGCTGGCTAAAAGCACCATTTCAAGTTGTTTGAATGCTGAAGCCAATCAGAATTGTCAAGGACAAGCCTAAATTGCGCTAAATACAATATAGGGCTGAGAGAGGGAGGGGTGAGGTGAGGGTGTTAATAACATTTGGCATGTGGCTAATTGCACAATTCAAGCTTTTGTCACAGTTCTCCACAGCTAACATGTAGCTTGTCACCTGGGTTAACTGCTTTCTGAGTAATTCCTAATTGAACAACAAGGCTGCTGTACAGAAATTGTTTGGACCAGAGTGGGTAGTGGAAGGAAACAGAATGCAGCAGTCAATCAATTAGAGGCTTATCTGAACTGTCCATATCTGCTGAGCCTGCCCGATGTCACCATGTTCTTCTGTCACATTGTATTTAATTAGGGTTTCCTTTTATCAAGGTCTGTCAAGGGGAGAGAGCTCTGGTGTCCAATCATCCCCGCCAGTGTCACTGACACACTGTTGTCAACCTTTTCTATTTTATTTTTTGCTCTCTGAACATTAACCACTGCTGTGACACGCTCCCACTCTAACTGAATGAAGGCCAGTAAATAATAAAATGTAACCTTGTCCCAACCTGCCGGCATGTAGTGTCGCAATGAAATTTCTGTTTTTAATCTCACACTTTTCCATTTACTCCAGCAAAAAGACTGGAAGGACAAAAGCATTTACATGCATATCAATATTCATGAAGGGCATTTCATTACCCACTTATGACTAATTGTGGGAGTTAACAGGGTGGGAATAAATGCTTGTTCATGTGTGCACAATCTAAAAGTTGATTGAGATTCATAATGGGGAACTAGCACAGTGTACAGACTTATCACAATATTGTGTGGTGTATGCAGCTTTCTTTTTACTTACAGCAGCCTATTAGTGTGGAATTCAAGCAAAGAGCTGTACATGAAGCCAGTAGTGTTTAAATCCACACACAGGAAATTAGGAATTTTAGATTTCTGGATAATTTAGAGGAAATTATAATATGCAGGATAATTAGCATTACAGCAATTATAGCTGCCATCGCTCAACAGAGAAAGAAAAACCAACGAATATTCAAACTTCATCAATGTAAAATAAATGACAGAATATATTACAACACAGGAAACGCTGTTTGGCAAATGATCTATGGGCGCAGTGCCAATGTACAACAGCACAGATTACTTAACAATAAGGATGGAGTACAAACAATTCCAGAAGTCCAGAACAATTAAACCATGTCATTTTCACAAACATATGCAATCAATTACCTGTTGAAATCTGGTGGCTGTTTGGTCAACTGAACATACCGCTCATGTCCACCATCTGAACGCAGCTGTCAACCTCTCTTCGGGGTAAAGTAGCTAACATCTGTCTCTGGTCTTTTGAGTCAAATAAAGTCACTAATTGGGTAATCTCTATAAACAGATATCTGCATATGAATGCAAAGTCTGTAGGCAAGGGACAAGATTTTGGTAGAAGCGCTCTGGTTTCCGTTTCTGGTTTTCAGTAAACAGTCCATGTGGGGAGCGGAAGAGGCGGAACGCATTGGCTGAAATGTCGTCTGGACCTAAAACACCTACAAAAAGAATAAATGTTTGTGTATTGCGTGGAGAAACGTTTGACTTGTTTAATAAAAGAAACAAATTACTTTCAGTTTACTTGCAATTTGCTTTAGCAAGTTGTTAATTGGACTGTAAACAATGACCAATGCACAGAAGAGGAATATAAGCCCAGATATGAGCCCTGAAACATTGGCTGTTGCCACCAGAGGCTAAATCGTTGTCAGACGATAGCCTATGGATTCCAAGATTGCTAATTGGACAACACTGGCGAGGCTTTTAGTGTGCCCTACTGGGCCACCTTGAACTGTCACACGCAAAAATGTTGATGCCTGACAGTTGAAATCTCACACATTAACATTTCAACTGTGTGTGTGTGCGTTTTTTTCCTATCCAAAAGGTGAAAAAAAGTGAGAAAAAGGAAAACAGGATATTTCGGTGCTAAAACCATTGTCAGCACAACTGCTTACTTTGGCTGCAGGCACCTGATACTACTTCTTGGTAAGCTTCGATTAAAGGTGCTGTGTGTAGTTTTCAGAAAGTCGTTGTTTTTAGTGACACCGGTGGCCGTTAAGAGAATAGCAGTCAGCGTTGTTGCTCGATCTCGTGCTCGCACACAGTGGGCGCGAGCGAGCATCCTGGGCATCGGCCAAAACAGTTACATGACATACAGTCGACTGAACGTGATCGACCGGCATCATGTTGATAGATGAGGTAAGTGAAGTTACACTGTTATTATAGTTTGACTAACGTTATTTAACCCTCTAGACCCCATAGCGCCCCAGAGAGCCCGTTCTATGTTACAATGTAGCACCCGGGACCACTCGTCATTTTAAAATCCTTCCCAGTGTATCAAAACACGGAAAATAAAGTCCTGAGCTTTGTATTGCAGATACGTTAAGTTCTCATCAATAACCGGAACCGGAAATATACATCGTAACGTTTTTTTTCGCAGGTTTCCAACCGGTTTCAGTTTCCACTTGTAAATCTAAAAATGCTCCGTCGACTAAGCGTCCCCGTCTTTATAATCTTTTGGGTGCCATATGATTGTGTTGTGGGAGAGGTCCTGACCCACCGTGCAAAGTGACGAAGACATTGTGTGTTTAAGTTTTTGGCTCGAAATCACATCACATAATCACCGTCACTAAACAGCGGACCTAACCGGCTCTCACTGCCGGAGACAGACGCTGTTTTCTGGGTGGCAGTGCGCTGAAGAGTCGGTAGGGAGGACTGACCACGTCACAGCAACTTTTCCACATATGGATTTGCCAATTTGTCCTCATATAAGTTGCCAAAGACACTACCTACTACCACATTACTGTTGTTTGTTGCTCATAACATTGCTGTGTGAGTTGAAATGTGGGACATTTCTCTTTTATTTTGAAAGCCCAGCGTTTTCCAGTGAAGGATCTGTTTTGTTGTCAGACTGAATGTTGACTCAGTTTGAGATTTTACTCTTTGTAACTGTATCTACAGTTTGCTAGTGACAGTTTTGATAATAAAGTTTCTTCCAAAGAAAAAAAAAAGTGTTTTATGTGTGTGAGGAAGATAGCATAAATAGCTGTTTACTAAAATGTTAGTGCTATTTGTTTGGTATGGTGTTTTGTTAAATGTGTTGAATCAAACTTGGTCTAAAAAACTACACATGCCACATATTTGGTATCAAATTTAAGAGGAAGTTGTGTTTTTCAAAATGAAAACAACTTGCGATTGTCAATTTCTTTCTGTTTTTGAGATAGAGCTGTTTAGATTGAGTGGGAAAATGCTCATTAAAGTGAGGGTTCTCAGTGAACTGCAGCAACATTCTATAATTCTACTGGGGTCTAGAGGGTTAAAAAAAAATCAGATTTATAAAGAGCAATATCGTTATCAGCTTGCTAGCTTGCACAATAAAGGCTAGTGATTTTAAACTAATCCATTGTTGTTGCATGATACATTGACTGCATTTATATGACACTTCAGCGTTAGCTAACATTAGCTAGCCAGGTTTATCAATCGCCATTTGTCTAGCTTTCACCGAGAGGCTCAACTAAATTTGCTGGATGATAATGCTAACGGTTAGTGAACTAGATGTTCATTATTGATGTGATAGCTGAATCGATGCACTAATGTTTCAGCATAATAGATGAGACTTTTTTATTGTCAACTAACGTTACTGTACTGAAGGAGTCTGGCAGTAGGTTTAGACAATGATAATACTAAACTAACTCAGTTATAAACAGATGATAGGAGTGGGATGACTAACATTAGACTGGAGATAATGCACATTAAGTAAAGAACAGACGCTTTTGGCAACATATCCTATGTATTCATCAATTCATGCATCATTGTAGTTTACCTTGCTTTATCATTATAGCTTACCATTGAGTATTTCACTGTTACTGTCAATCAGCATCCTCAAATATGGAAGGCATCACAATAAAACTACCCATTTTATACATTTTCATTTTCTTTCATTTCAGGATTCAAGTTCTGAAGATTATGCAGCTCTACTGGAAGAAAGCAGTGACAGTGAGGCTAGAGGGGGAAGTGGGAGGGGGAGAGGCAGAGGGGCAGGGTGAGAGCAAGGGGTCAAGACAGAGGTGCAGATGGAGTGCAGGGCAGGGGAAGGGGCAGAGGCCATGGTAGGGGGAGAGGAAGAGCAGGAGCTGGTTACTGAAGAGGACAGACTCCGGGTTGCTCAGCTGACTGCTGCCAGGAAAGCAGAGATGCAGGTTGGTCAGTCATAGATCTTTGGTAAAATAAAATATAAATAAAAAAGTAAAAAGTACACACCCACTTGACATGTGAATCTAGCCATTCTAAACAGATGTTCTTGCTCAATTTCCAGACAGAATTGCAACAATTGACACAAGAGGAGAGGGATGAAGTCCTGCAGATGGTGGTCACCCGTCTGCCAGGGGTTTTTCTGGACATCATCTGGGACGTCTGGTAAACCAGGAACCGGGTGGCAGATTAGAGACTAATACCCTGAGCCCTTTAGCAACTATGTTGGCTACAAGGAAGCACCATTTAGGTGAAATTAAAAACTGTGTTCAGTGTCCCTGCATGTGAGTTCATTACCTCAAAGAAAAACTACATTTTATTTTTTATACAAGCTCATTTATTTTATAGAAGTACACATTTTTTCAGTGTCTTATTTTTTTTTTTTCTACAATGTCATATATTAATTAGTTTTCTTTTTACAAGTTTTTCAAAAGGTATTTATAATAAACAAACTATGGTACTGTAAACCACACTCTCAGGACTTCTTTCTTTTCTTGCTCCCATTGTTGTCATTTCTCATGTAGCTGAGGTCGTGTCCTTTATGGAGAGAGAGAGAGAGAGAGAAAAGCAAGAATTAGAACCTACACAACTCACAAGTCAACCAGTAGGTAAATTCATTACATGCGTGTACATCAGCAGAAATGTATAAAGTATAAGCATGGGTGTCATTTTGGCAGGGGGGAAAAAATCAGGCTGATGATATCCAATAAAATGAAATGACTTTACAGTGGCATATAATCCACAGAATAGGAGATTGAGCATGAGAGGTAACAAACATGTCTACAGTATTGGAGATAAATGCATCTTGACATTACAGGGCATGATTTGTAGGCCTGACTTCTCAATGAATCATAGAGCGGCTCCTAGTGATAGATCAGATAGGACGTTATTTTGATAGAGATAACGTTAGTGAGCAAGCAAGCTAGGGGAGTCAGGATGAATTAGCTGACATTATCAACTCTAGACAGTATTTAGCTATGTTAGCTAGCTAGCAGTTTGTCCGCGTCACATGGATGTATTACAAGGTCTTATACATCCATGCCTCGTTAGCAAATAATCTAACATTAGCTAAAATCACAACATATTTCACATGCTTTGCAGTAATGTTAGCTTACCTGGTCATTTGTTGACGTTAGCGGACTCAATTTCTAAGCTAACGTTAGCTACTGTGAGGAGCTTCTTCTTCTTTTGTTTTTATTGCAGCTGTTGGGGAGCTGAACTCTGACCTGTAGCTGAAGAGAGGTCAGGCACTCGGGAGCGCACACAAGGTCACAAAATCCGACCCGAGTCCTCTACATAGAAATCAGTCCACAGGCTGCTATAGCAACCGAGAAAGACGGGAAAGGTCTCATTTTTTAAGTTGCATTACAATCCGTTCACACACAGGCAATATAAAGTGATTAATACATGTAAAACGTCGCATACAGTACCTTTTAAAGAGTGCAAAGCTTTTCACATTGCCGATTTTGGAAAAAAAAACACCACAGTGATGAACTTGTAATGGTAAAGATAGATGCAAAATAAAAATGTCAGAACTCAAAGTCTGGGTGAGTGCACTCCATTTCCAGGAGCCAGGACACTATGTGTTGTTGTATGATTATTTTTAAATGACTCCACTCAATACCAGCATACTGAGTGAGGTACCATCATCACTACTGCACATCAGCTTTGAGTGACTGAGTGAAACTGTGCAGCCTAAAATGAGCAGCAAAAGCATACGATTTGCTCGGAAAGAAAATGTATTTAACATTTTTAATATTATGTAATGTTTACTCATCATGCCATGTGCCCCTCGCAGGTTTCAAGTAATTTTAAAATAACCTAATTATGTCATAAGTCACCAGATTTGTGAGTCAAATCTGACTCAAGTTGATGTCATAATGACTCCAGTCCACACTTGTGCTCTTTAGCATCAAAGGGGGTGACAAACACATTGTGCATTGTGCTTTTATTGTGTCCAGCGTCCACCCTCTGTACAGGCTCAGTCACTCTCTGTCATCAGGCTGAATACAAGCTACAACTGAATGTCCTCACCACTGTACTCGCCAGTTGTGCGTTCTACTGGAACGTTGCTGCTGGACCAAGATATTGGATGAACTTCATTTGAACTAACTTGATTTGCATGAATGCCTATGATTAGAAAAAGGCCCAACCACCACTGAGCAATCCAATTTGCGAGCAAGTATGCCATTGAACATGCACTGACTGGCCACCCTGTATCCATGAGTGAACAAGTTAAAACAATTTACAGTAGTCTCTCCCAGGGTCAGTGCTTAGGAAAAACACTACAGTGCTAGTAACTATAGATGAGGCCATTCCAAGACCCAAATTAGTGATCAATATACAGGGCTCTCTCTGTACATGTGGATCATGTAGAAAAATGGGGTTGTACACCAACTGCAATTTCTTTCCTCCAGTAATGGGCTGCTGTGGTGAAGAAGGAGAGCAACCTAAAGACCGAGCACTCAATTTAGCAGTGGATCTGTGTTCCAACCTTCACCTATGTTCATGAGCTTTGGGTAGTGACCGAAAGAATGAGACTGCAGATAAAAGACACCCTTAGAGATAGGATAAGGAAATCAGACTTCCAGAAGAACCACTGATCCTTCATGTTGAGGGGAGCCAGTTGATGTGGTTTGGCCATTTAAGTAGGATGCTACCTGGAAGCCTCTCTGTTGAGGTATTTTGGGCAAGTCCAATGGGAATGAGACAGCAGAACAAATACAGAACATGGTGGAGGGATTGCATAGACACATATAGTGTAAACGTGAAACATGCTTACATGCAGGGGGTCAGATAACAAACCAGAATCACAGTCATTTTATGGGATCAACATGAGGAGTTGTTTAGGTGCCATAAACTGCATGAATCTTAAAAGTGATGGGTGAAAATGTTCAATATCCAAAGAATGAAACATCTCTCTTTCATTATTCATAATTAGCTATTTGAATGTAGCGATCATATCTAGCGTCGGGTATTTCTGATGGAGAAGGGGCTTTTGTAATCTTAACCTATGCTGCTCGTTGATGGTCTGGGACATAGGCAGTTAATTTCTCAATACCTGCAAAAACTAATTTCATCTAGTCTGGGCAACCCCTTCACCAGACAAGAATGCTGACATTTAAAAACCTGCATTGCAATTGCATCAGCCAGCAGCCAGCAGCCAGCAGCCGTGAATGGGCTGCAATGGCTGCAACCTAATTTTGGGGCAATTGCGCCCATCAAAAGTACGTCCACTAAAAGTGCTTGTTTTGGCCACTGACTGGCTGAGATTGTTATTCTAAGTCACTGAGAACATTATGGAAAGGATCCCTGCAGAGACAGACCGTTAGTAAGATCCTTTTTGTTTAACCAGAAACAGAAGTCTCACTCAAGGAAAAGTCTCGCTCTGAAATCTCGTTAGAGGTTGAGTTGTCAAGTGGCGTGTAGGGAAAAAGTTTGGGGAATGTGAGGAGAAGTGCCACATACAAATTCACCTTTAAAAAGTAATTTTACTGGTTCCCAGCAAGTTGCTTAATTTCTAAATACTGAAAAGGTCCATATGTAAGCTATCATGACATTGTGGAAATGAAAGTATGTATACACTTACAAGAAATTTAACTCCAGTTTATCGTTGCTCTTAATGTACTTATGTAGTAGTGTAGTAGATATGTTGTTGCCCTATATTGTTAATAGGACAATGTACATCTCTGTAAAATGTCATGTGCATTAAATGGAGACTTTATTTTGGGGAGTATAGGTTGGTATTTCCAGTGTTGTATTTCTTATTTTCGTTATGTTGCTAAGAAGTTTTGTTATGTTAAGAATATTATTGGTCACTTTTTTACAAACGGGAGATATTCTGGGTTATAACAGGAAGTATCACCATTGTTTTATTTTGTAAAACTGTATTTGTAACTGTAACTCCAGCAAGTTTTACTTACGTGTATACGCATTTTCTTTACTATGTTTACTTTTGGAAACTCTTGATATGCAATGTTAAGTTGCTTTGAACAAATGTAAAGTCAATGTATTGACATTGTAATGACAGAGCTACAATTGTGTTTGTTTGTATGCATAAATCTGCTAATTAGGGAGGAAGTTGTTGAGATATATGACTAGCGGGGCTGTTGTGTAGCTGCAATGCTAGTGTGCACTGTTAGTGTGGAGCATGTAGTGACTTTGCTCATGATGTTACACAGGTGCGGGGAGCATTACGCAGGAGCAACCCTAAATGTTTGTCTCTTATATGTATGTGGGTTTATGCATGGTTATTGTGTCTTTTTTTTTCCCCCAAAGAAAGTATTTTAGTTTGTTATTTATTCATGCAAATTGTATTTTATTTATGTCATTGTAATGTTAGAAGTTATTTTCATTTTTAATTATATGCTTCTCTTTACACCTGGACTTTCTTCTGGGAGTATTTATGCAGGAGCAGCCCTATGAAAGTTTTTCTCATAATTACAGTTGCTGCTGAAAACATTTTGCAATAAAAAGTTCAAAGACCATCCCAGGAAGTGCAGTTCGTATCTTTCACACAACACAATGCAGAGTGAGATCTACTACACTTACACCGAAATAGACATACAGCTAAAAACAAGGACAACAAAGCTGGACAAACTCATTTAACTATTATGTACATATAAGTAGGTGAAGTAATATATAAATATATATAATTAGTATATAATATATATATATATATATATATATATATACACACAACAGGTTGTGTCCAGGGTGTGATCTGATCGTTTCCTGACTTTGGAGATATGCAAGTCCTGAACAGAAGGCAGGTTGGCACAAATGATTGTCCGTGGCGGCTGATCCAAACCAGAAAGTGATGGATGTGCAGAGAACACACTGGATGATTGCAGAGTAGAACTGGACCAGCAGCTCCTGAGGCAGGTTCAACTTCCTGAGCTGGTGCAGGAAGTACATCCTCTGCTGGGCCTTTTTGATGTTGGATGCCCACTTCATGTCCTGGGAGACTGTGGATCCCAGAAACCTGAAGGTTTCCACAGCAGACAGTGCTGTTGAGTATGGCAATAGGGGGGCAGTGTTGAGGGGCTCCTCCTAAAGTCCAGTGTGGGTGAACCACTAACAGGTGGGGGCTAGCACAGTGAGCTGGGTAAGTTTAGAGTGGAGGATTCCTGGGATGATGGTGTTGAATGCCGAGCTGAAGTCCACAAACAGGATCCAGTATTACTATTATAATATTGCTATTAGTATTATTTCTATTAATATTAACATCAATACCATTACCACAACTATTACTTTACATCTCTATATGGAACTGTATTGTGCCGCTGTATGTTCTCCCCCCCTCCCCCTTCAACCCAACCGGTCGAGGCAGATGACCGCCCACCCAGAGCCTGGTTCTGCTCGAGGTTTCTACCTGTTAAAAGGGAGTTTTTCCTTGCCACTGTCGCCTAGTGCTTGCTCATGGTGGGAACTGTTGGAAGAGTCGGTCTAGACCTGCTCTATACGAAAAAGTGCCCTGAGATAACTTTGTTATGATATGACGCTATATAAATAAAACTGAATTGAATCCACCAGATGATTGTGTGCGGGTGAGCGGTGTGAATGTGGCCTTATCAAACCTGCAGTGAAACACATTCAGGTTGTCGGCCAGTTGATTTTGCTCCACAGTGTGTGGGGATGGTTTCCTGTAGTTGGTGATGTCCTGCAGGCTTCTCCACACTGACGCAGGGTTGTTTGCTTTGCTACTCTGATCTTCTTTGTATTTTTTACTTTATTTATTTTATTTAAAATATTTTCTATTTTTGACATTTTACCTTTCCAGTATTCAATTATTACTATTGAATACTGACAGCTCAATTGTTTATTGGAATAGTTTGTGTGTTCATGTAGCATATATTTTGGGTGGGAAAATGATCTAAAAGTTAGTGAAAGTGCTTTGGTTATATGCAGCTGTAATCAGCAGGTATTTCAGTCCATGAACCCTACAGGGATTCAACCCATATGAAATAATTCCTCTTGAACATTTGGAAAAAATGTTTTAAGTTGCTGTGTTGGATGAATATCTAGCTTAACCTCTCACCCTAGCTTTCATCAAACTAATATTTTGGAAAATATACAGCTGGTTTTCAAAGTATTTAGGTGACCTGAGGTTGTGGCATTTCCTCAACACTTTAAAGACCTGTGCAGTCTTTGAATTCCAGCTATAAAGAAAATGGGGAAAAGAGAAAAATACCTCAAGTCACAAAGTAAGATTATATATAGAGAGAGACTATCATTCCATCAGCTGGAGAGAAGATTTAAAGTCAGACCTCTTCTCTCGTTTTCCTCTCTTACAACCAGGCGGTGCATTAAGAGGGGGTGTCGGAGGGGTGAAAGAGAAACGGAGACAGTCAAAATGAAAGTAGAGTCCTTTAGAGAGGGAATAATAAAAAAGAGAGGTATAAAAAAGGGGATGCAGCGGGAGGACAGAGAGAATAAACAAGCGAGCTGGGAGGGAAAGAGTAAGAGAGAGAGAGCAGAGAGAATGGCTAATTTCAGCCTGTGGTGCCACACCGGGAATCAATATTTAATTTCTTTGTCTGCTATGATAAGGAGAGAGTGAAATCATTTTGAGATCTCAGTTTACCACTCAATGCCACTCAGTCTACAAAATCATATGTGCTACACTACAGAATGGCCAAAGGACATGGACGTAAAAGCTTGAACCTAGATAAGTATAGAGTCAGTATATTGAGGCTACATCCACACTAATATGTTTGTATTTTAAAACAGTGTTTTAAAACGAAAACGATCTCTGTCCACACGAACGTTTTATCACCGTTTCAGAAATAATCTCCGTCCATACTGCACGCCTGGAAACACATATCACGTGACCATTCACGTGCACTTACCGGTGTAAACAGGAAGCAGATTGTCTACTCTGCAGAAAATACTACAAACAATACTCCAGCAATGGAGAAAAGTAAGAGCAGAGATTTCTCTGCTTGGACCGACGACCAGGTGGAACTGTTACTGAAAGTAAGTGTTGTAATTCGTTATTAATGTTAGTCAAGGCTGATGTTGTTTGTTTTCATCTGGGAAAGGGTCACGTGATAGGGGCGTGACGAATCAGGGAAGGAGACGTCGTGGCTGATAAGACCCAATCAGGAAGCAAAAGTGGGTGTCTGCGTCATTTTAAAATGTCTCCCTTTTCGCCCATCCTCACTAAAACGCAATTCCAGAGTTTTCAAACTAAAACGGGGTCAGCAGCGTTTTAAAAGGTCTCTGTTTTAGGGGTTATAAAACGCCAGAGTAGTGTGGACGCTAGGCGTAAACGTAGCAAAAGTTATGCGTTTTAAAACAAAAATGTATTCGTGTGGATGTAGCATGAGGCCATTCTTGCTTGAAAGAGGCTATGTTAAGAGTTAAGGTAAAAAAAAAAAAAATTTTAGAATAAAACAATATAAAAACAAACCCATGCATGCACACAACCCGAGAGAACAACACATGGATGAGCTCACTCATAAAACAATCTTGGAAAGAATCCATGTTTTATTTTCCGTTGAGGTTATAAAAGCTTTCGTGTCCTCACTTTTGTTAACATCCTATTTTCATGACCGCAGTGCAATGAAATCATTCCTCCCATTTTACACAAAAAATACGTGGCCCTAACATTTTGTACACTCAGTGTACATCAGCATTATGACACACCACATAAGCGGAGGGTGACAGAGAGTGGCAGTGTATCGTAATCAGAATGCAACCCACAGCAACACCAAAATTCCAAATGACAAAAACAACTTTGCATTATGTGTGCGCTGATGATAATAATAATTCCGTTCCAGACCGTGGTCTTTGGAAAAGCCATTTGCAGCTGTTGAACTGAAAAGCATGTCCCAGCCATCCAGAAATGAGTGACTGGGATATTACAGTAACGAGACAAACTGATAGAGGGAGGATGGGAGAGAGAGAGAGTCTCAAAGACTCAGAAAGAGTGGATCCAAATAGTCTACAAGCAGTTTTTTTCTCTTTCTTAGTCACTTTTACTTGACCTGAAAGGAAAACAAGTCAACAAGTCATGGAAAGATGATATAGTTGATATAGACTTAGGATAAAACAACCATAGTGCTAAAACAATGTGACTGAACATGAACGATCAGCAGGAAATGCCCAAAATGTGTGCAAGTCCATGCCAAGTCAATTCTGTATAAGTACAGTATAAGTGGTCACCTTTGAAAAGAAATGTATCGATTTTTATCTACTTTTTCCCACTACGATTACACCAAGAGCATCTGGACTGATGTATCAACTTTCCTAAATAGAAACAGTATTTGCAATTTAGAGATTTTTCTAGAGTTCTTCTTGTTGTTTTGCACTTTAATATGATGTTGTTGGTGCACGAATGAGTACGTACTTCCACTTATGCAGAGGATGTCAGTTGAGTAGGCGGTCCTTCAGTGTGGCCCAGGACACATTCATATATATACTGCTAAAAGAATGTGGCCCAGACCACCTCTGAATGTGGTCTGAGCAATCGGATCTCAATGTGTTCACAATGCGTCCTGGGTGCATTCACACCTGTACTTAGAGCTGTCCACTTGTGATTGGATCACCCAAGACGCATGTTAATGCCAGGTGTAAACAGGGCCAGTGTGACAATGAGCCACCAGCATGCACAATACCAGGACCCTGAAACTGCAGGACCCTGCACTAAATGGAATTCAGCCATCATTCATATTATCATTTATAGGCTACCCATGCTTTTTGTACTGTGACATGTCAAAAAGCCTACTGTATAATATATAGTAAAATATACAGTATGCAGTATTATGCTTTACCTACATTTGTACAATGTAAAAAAATCCTCTGTGCTTTTCTCTCTAGCTATTGATCAGATGATTGCTGAGTGGGTTAAAAGTCAACCTTGCAGAAGATTGCCCACAGAGAAACAGTGCATTTAAGGAATAGACATTGATTAATCCTAGCTAAGAGCAATTATGTATATTCCAAGGCCATAGGTTATACACAATTTAGGCTGTAATCTGTCTTTAATTCATTTAGGGGCCATCTATTAAGTAGAAATTAATCTCAAGAAGGCTCTGGCTGTGTGAATACACCTGCCTCCACCTATTTCAAATAGTAAGTCTTACATGGCCTCTGCAGACCAGGCAAGCTACAAACTACTGTTGGATGAATGCATCACACCACAGCACCTGACGAATATCACAGCCACAAGTAATGACAGTGCTCATTCTTCACCTAACACACATTTTCATATGCTTTCCTCTACTTATGTCCTGTTGCTGTGATATGAAACTGTGATGGAAGGGGCACGCTGACAGTCACATAAATACCTTCTGAAGCCGAGCAGCTTCTCCTCGTGATTATGCATATTCATGGCGCCTGCCGAAGTCGCACAATGCCTTCCCTGACAGTACAAGAACTATGGTAATTCAAACATATTGCAGACAGCGTACTATTTCAAGCATTATGCCAAGTGTGCTGTCGAACTATCTTGGATGACTGCACGGCCATAAAGTCAGAGACTCATTCTGGTGATTTACTGTGAGCTTCTTTTCCACGGGTTTTATGTGGGAAAACATATAAATTAGACATATAAATTCGACTTGCTTGCATACTCCCTAATGTGGATGATGTTCATATTTACCATTTACAGTGTGATTCTGAAGCCAGCCTATTGTCATCCCTTCTTCATGTTTGAAAGCTTGTCATGGTGTCATAATTCAGTTAAAATATCAGACGTTATTTTTCCAGTCAGTGCATACTCTAAGAGCAAGTACAAGAGGACAATTTGTCACAGTGAATACAAATTGTGTTCAAAATCCAACATAAAATCCAACATGCAAAGATCTATGGCATTTGAAATACACTGTGTGGATGATTTAAATTATGCATGGCTATTGTTCTGGGGGGATAATCTTTATGTGATATTTTACAGTTGTTTCAGGTGAAAGAGATTTGAGTATTCAGAGCAGACCAGTATGTACATGCAATAATGTAACTTTCTGTAAGTAGAATTTTTAATGATCTTCAGAGTGTTTTTTTGGGTCCCATGGCATTTTCATGATTTTCTATTGTTGTATCCAGTTTATTGGATATGGAGGTGTCATTGACAAAAGTTTGGACTGAATGTGGATTGTGTGTGATGGCGACTAAACCTGCATGAGAACCGAGCAAAAGCCGTTCACTGATGAAACCCAAAAAATACAAAATTCTTGTTATTAATTTGTTTTAGTTGTCAATTTTTTGGGGTGACTGATGTGCCATGAATAACATGAAGCTAAAAGTTATTGGCAATGTTGAAAGAACTCTGCACTCTACATTTTGAATGCCCCAAAGCTGCCCTGTTTCTCAGTCTGAACCAGATATAGAAAAAAAGACAGACAGTGCTCCTACTCTAATCAGCCTTGACTCACTTGAAAGCATTACAACTACGCCTGTTCATTCTGCATCAAAATCAGCCTGCTGGACTCTATTGATGTCAATATGGTAGAGACTGGTGGGTGTGGGAGAGACAGAAATGATAGTCAGTCAGAAACGCCAAGAAACAGGTGTTTACTGAAGTATAAAGCTGTAGTAAAATGGTAAATTGACCTCACTTATGTAGCGCTTTTCAACCTTAAGAGTTCCCAAAGTGCTTTACAGATTGGTCTCATTCACAACACATAGCACGATGCTGGCCTCCATAAGGAGAAATTTAGGGTTGTCTTGCCCAAGGACACTTCAACACGTGGATAGGAGGAGCTGGGGATAGAACTGCCAACCCTTGGATTAATAGACGACCCGCTCTACCTCCTGAGCCACAGCCGCCCTGTAGTTGAGCTGAGAAAACATAAGATATTAATATGTTCCTCAGAATGTGTACCACAGGTTAAATGTGTCACTATGGGGATGAACTGCGGTGTGTATCTACAAGAGATACTTATGTAACAAATTCAGCTCTTGATTCATACTGAAATAATGAAGGCCACAGGGGGCTAGTGGGAATGTGTTTCAATATTTCTTCCATCACCAGTAACTACTTACAGTATGTGTGTTCATGTTGGTGGCTGGAAAATCTCTCTAATCACATCAATCAGCTTGATTGTGAATGGGTTGGTATACTGGATGAGATAAGCTTGTGTATACATCTACCAAAACATGCTCCAGACCTATGAAACCCTATGTCAAGAATATTCGGCTCACAAACTGGCTGTGACGTTGTGTAAGCAGGTTTGACGATACCTACATGAGTCAACAGAAAGTAGCAGCTTGGCCAATTATTGGTTATGGTTTGCATGTGATTTTTGTGAGTCCCTGAAAACTTCAAGTGTTAAGCCCCGTCCATTTTAAACCAGTGAGGAAGGCGAGGACAAAAACTGAAATACAAGAATCATGAAAACGGTTCCAATTCTGGCAGATTATTACGTGTTCATTTAGGACCCCATTGCCCATCGCTGAGTGAGAAAATATATTCTCAGGGCCTTTAAGGGAAACGGCTGTGGCCCAACCAGGGGCTGCCTCCATCAAAGTCTTATCTAAATGAAGCTAAGAAATGCTTCTTTCCCAGTCAGTTTAGGTAAGTTGTTCATCAACTTGTAAAGGTAGGAAATACCATGTGACCATGTCATAAGTAGTAGAAGTATTTTAACTCTGCAGGATGTAAATGATGGAAGCCAGGTATATACTTTTAGGAAAATAATTCTAGTTTATTTTGTTTCTTGACCTAAAGAGTAACTAATTATATTGCAAAGTTACTCTAAGTACTTTTAAGATATCCACTAACTGAACAGTAAAAGAATAACAAATGACAAAAAGACACTAGTTCCATTGGAATGGTACCAAAGAAAACTATTGACAGTGTCTAGTGACCTAGGCAGAGATGCTGCTGTCACATTTGTTAACGTTTCAACATTCTAAACACCACAAATGAAATTCTTTTAGCCTCCAGAAATCTCAGAGATAGATATCTCATAAAACAAACAAACAAACAAACATAAAGGGCTTCAGGAGAGCTTCAATGTAACAGGACATGTTTAGCTTTTCAACATTAAACCAAACCCACAACCTTCTCCCTAACATTTTGTAGGTAAAACCATTACTTACTAAATGGTTTCACTATGGTTTTACTACATTACACTGTGTGTGCTCCTCAACCATTTTTGTATGTATATATATATTTCTAATAGACAGGGTTGATAAGAGTATTTACATTAAATTTGTTAAATAAAAGAGTAATTAGAATGTATGTGGTCTATAGTACAAACAAATGTCTCACTAAATTAGCAAATCTTCACAGAAATAACAAGGTTTCAGTGAAAAATATTATTAATCTTGTGAGCTCCATAAGAACAACATAGGAGGCAGTATGGAGTCATGTATCATTGACTAACGGCCTATTGAGTATGGGACACACAGTAGCATGTATTATAAACCATAGGTCCCCACACAGAGCTCAGAGGGGTTTAAATAACACCACAGTAGCCAACTAAACTTGTATAATGCACACACAAGCATGTACATCTACTCTCTCTCTCTCTCTCTCTCTCTCTCTCTCTCTCTCTCTCTCTCTCTCTCTCTCTCTCTCTCTCTCTCTCTCTCTCTCTCTCACACACACACACACACACACACACACACACACACACAGAGAGAGAGAGAGAAAGAGACAAAGAAACACATACTTGTGGACACAAACACACAACTGCACAAGTTCATGACCACTTCTTGGAGAGAGGGCAGATGAAGGATTTGCCACTCTGGTCTTTTTTCATTCTAACAATGTGCTGTCCACTGATGACCATTTGTTTTCAAATGGAGGCACCTGCTACAAGCCACCCACACTCCGACTGGGGACTAGACACATACATCTCTGGAACAATACCCAATTATAGCACAAGCTCTTCTCCATTTGTGTTGTATTCTTCTAGCCACCAAAGCTTCCCTTGTTTCTCTCTTTCCACCCTTGTTTCTCTTCCACTTGCCTCCTTTCTGTCCATCCACCCCCCTGTTGTCCCCGCTCACGGTGTAAATCCCCTACAAAAGAAGTATCTACTTGTATTATAATTGGTTCCCAAGCACCCATTTCAAAACTATCAGTCCAGCAGCATCTCGATTTGGAAGACAGGTCCCAGCAAAGTAAGATAAGTAGGAAGTATTACGGCCGCTGCGCAAACATGATTAACGACATGCTTAGACCTGTTTCTAAATATTGGGAGGTGGGGAGCATACCTGGGGCAGCTCTAAGACTCTTGAGATGATGAATAAAGCGATAGAGTGTGCCAGATATACAGCTGCCACCGAATGGACAATTAGGTACAAGGAGGCGAGACGAGACGGGAGGGTAAATAAAGAGTAAACACTGAGGGGGGACTCTTGAAAGATTCTTTGGTTGGTACAGTGTTACTCTGTAGAGCTGTGATGATGCATTTGACCCTTTTGATTTGCATACCAAAACACTCCAAAATTATGGTTGTATAATTGTTTCTACAGTGGATGAGCCATTTTCTGGTTCCACACACCATTTGGTAGTGCAGCAAAACAGAGAGAGATGATAAGGGAGACAGGTAGGTGATATATAAAGTGTCTGACTCAGACCTAGAATATCACAGGCCTTGTGTGTCACCTATGACGGCAATGGAACTATAATATAACTATAATTCTGGTTTATTACAACTTGGCTCTTATTTTTATAGTAATTTCCCATCATTTCTATTGGCAATGATAACACTGTAGCCCAGGTTGGGGTTAGGGTTAAGGGGGACCTGGTTCCAGACCTCTGAATTGCTGCTAACATTTCACATTTATTCAGTGATTCAAATAGGTCTGGAATTGTGCTCATTGATAGCTGTTTCCCCAACTGAAGAAAAAACGCCAGTAAGTGCATTTCCATCCACCTGCTTTATGCACATTTTCAATTTGTGCATACTGTAAGAAAACCTCAGAGGAAACGCTGGTAATTCCAAAAAAAATAAAAACTTGAAATATTGCAAAAAAAAAGCTTTGCTGAGGTGGAAAAGTTGGTGTATCGGTAAAAGTAATATGCGACACTGTGCAATGGAAACAGTCTTAGCGAATAAATCATGTGACTTAAATGTCGACTGAAGCTTCCACTCCACTAAAGAGACAAACATCTGATCTTTGCAGAGCATTGAGGAGACTGTAACGTTACTAAAATGAATACATGAAACAAAAATAAACGGCATATCGTTTGAGGTTTGATGGGTGCCCTCTTCTTCTGCAATGGGTTAATGACTGGAGAAGTATCTCAATGCGCCTAATATTCGCATAACAGTAGTGGATGAAAACACACACTAATTAGCATTTTCTTTTGCCTATTTTCTGGAAATGTGGTTAAGATTTGTGTTAAATTTGGATGGAAACTTGGCTACTCAGAGATTTGTAGGCATGATGAAGAACTGGGACGTCATCTTTCTATGCCAGAGCCAGGACAACAAATGGCAATTTCCTTAGTTAAAGCTGTTACAGTGATCTTTATCTACAAAAAAATGAAAACTGGCAGCTGAAGAATAATAAATGATTGGATTATAATATCCTCTTAAAGATAAAGAGTACATGTCTGAAAATGGTTGTAGTAGCATTCTCCATACAACTCAGTTGGCCAGAAAGCCCAATTTAAACATCTTTACAGAATCTTATTTTAGATTTCTTCAGTGATGCAGTGATTTGCATTTTAAGGGTACGCTTGCCAACATTATCAGGCAGCAATGGAGACCTCTGACAGTCGTGACATTTAATTGTACCGTAGGTAAGCAAAATATAGTATAGTGCAACGGCAATATTGTAATACATTATTCAGCTCCATTATGCATTATTACAACATCATTTACTTCTTTTAACCAAAACCAAAACCCAAGCCAATGTGGGCACAATTATTAAACAGTCCTCTTGTGACTGAATTGTTATATCTTCAAAATGTCAGCATTTCAGGAGCAAAGCCAGCGTTCAGGCAGAACACTGTAAAATAGTTACAGGTGGGGTTGATGCACCATCTATTGAAGTGGGCATATGGAGCAATATATATATATATATATATATATATATATATGAAATTTGAATTTAAGTGTCAAGTGGAGTGAGAAATTGTCCTCGGGCAATGAAGAGAAAGCCAATCTGATTGAAGTACGCTGTATACAGGGACATTGCACTGTACTGTACTGTCTGTCCAATCGTGATCTCTTGTACCTGCCTGGGTGCCTGGCAGGAATGTGAATCTTCCCTGAGGATGGATGACTAACCTAAAGACACAAATAAAAATACTGTATAGCATAATCTGAGGAGACAAAAGAGAGAAGGCGAGAAGTGAGAGAGAGATTTTAATGAGGAAAATGAGAAGGTGGGGAGATGCAGTGCTTGCTGCTGATGAAAGAGGAGATTAAGAAGTGTTAAGGAGAGGGAGCAAGGTATGTGATGTAAAGAGGGGGATGTAGTGCTTAAGGGAGAAGGGTAAGAACAAAAAAGGAGGAGGAGGTGGAAGAAGGAAATGAGAGAGAGTGACGATGAGGTGTGTTTTTTTTTTTCAAAAGGCAAAAGTTTGCAAAGTTAAAGAGATAGTGAAAGTTGGGAAGTAAGTATCTGCGAGGGTTGAACATATCTGCAAAACACCCCCAGGTTGGAATAAAGAGACAGTTTGGGAGGCTGAATCATAGAACTGCTCTACTTAATCAGCAGAATGGCCATTGCAGATTGTGTGTGAATGTGAAGTGTGGGATGGGGTGAGAGTGAAGTTAGTTTTATTTAGATCGTATTGAGAGTGTCATCCTCCCTCTCTCATGGGACAGGTGACATAATTCAAAGAATAGTCAAAGTCTCCCTATTGTGATTATGTTTCTCTCATTATTGTGTTAACTATCGTGTCAATCTGTTAGAGAGAGCACGAACGTGTAGAGATAGGCGAATGAAAGCAGAGCACAAAGAGAGTGTGAGGAGAACAAGGAGCTGAAGGGATTAAAGTGGAGCAAAATTAGGAACGTTGATGGAGGCAAAATGAGCAGGGTATGGGTGGAAAAAGTCAAAATGTTTCTTAATATGGGGGGAGTACAGCTGGCAAAGTCTGGGTAAGAAAATTAGCTACTGACAGAAACAGTAGTAAAAACGAAGTGTTCATATGATATATTATGGAGTTATACTTTAAAGGGAAACTCCGATATTTTTAAACCTGGGCCCCATTCTTTTTACAAATTTTGGGGTCTAAATGACTAATGCTTACCAAAAGTTTTGGAATTGGTCCAGTAGATCGCCTCCAGCGGCATCCACAAACGGGCTGTAATGGCTGCAATGTAATCCTTGGGGGCAATTGCACCTGTCAAAGTACGTCTATGTACACTAGGGTATTTGACTGTATTGTATTGGTCTCACGACTTAAAATGTCTTGTCTTAGATTATCTGAATATGTCTAATTTGCCTCTATATATCTGCAATGAGTGGCAGTGATAGTGGAAGTATTAGTAGTCATCTGTCTAGTTATACACTTTGTATATCTGAGGTATGATGCAGTAATAGAGCAGGATAAATTGTAGTAGTAGCTGTAATGGTAATGGTAGTGGTACTTACACTAATGGTAATGGTAGTAGTGGTAGTAGCCACAGTAGCTGTGTATGTAATAGATGTTATTAGAGTTGTGGAAATAGTAGTATTGCTAGTTACTCTCCATATCTGAAGTAAGCTGCAGTAATAGCTGATGTAATAGTGTACTACTAGTAGGAGATGCAGTAGCAAAAGGCCAAATTAGTTATAGAAATATTGCATAAAGTCTACGCTGCTAATTTTAAAGTCATTCTAAAATGCCCCTTCTTCTTGCTCAAGTCACTATACTTGTTACTGACCTCAGTGTTAAAGTTCATGTGATCATTACATCTTTCTTTTTCTGTAAATAAAACATGTAGTGCATGTGCTGCTTTCATCTCATTCATGAATAGAACCTCCGGGTCAAATCCATAGGGGGGGGTTACATCGCTCTCTGCTACAGTGTCTTTTTATGAACAACCACTGGGAGCCGCCATAGAGAGATATTTTCAAATCCTACACAGAGGCTTTGATTGTGCTCTCAAAAACACCTCTTTTGGGTTGTGCACGCAATGTACATAATAGTGACATAGTTTAACAGACACGTTCAATAACATCCTTATCCATCAGTACGCCTTGCATATCTGCAAAATGTTGAAGATTTTCTGCCAACTTAGCAACTTTCCTGATAGATTTGGCAGCTTAAGACCCCTTCAGTGAAGCCTAGCAACAAATCTTAGCTCCTCTCTCTTGAAGAGAGTGGCCAGTATTCCTCAGGCAATGTGCTGTAATGCTCTCATGTGGCTGCAGATCTCTGGACTGACTGAGTACAGTGATTAGGAGAGAGCACCTGCGTGTTCAGTCGACCAATCAACTTCCAGACAGAAATGTGAATGATCTGTGAATGTGTTCATAACAATTAATTACTAATCCCCATTGTTAGTCCTGTGAACTCCTCCTTTGTGTTGTACTAAATCATGTAATTTGACTTTGTTTAATTTTTTTTTCAAAATGCAGAGTTTACAAGAGTGAATTTATTCCAGTCTGCATTTTCTCTGTTCAAGAGGGAAGATTATTTTATAATTTTTTAGTTTCATCCTATTTCACTTCCAGCTGTTCTTGTTTTAGTCGATTCATTTGCTTTAAATTTTAATTGCTTGATTTATTCTTAAGCTTTTATTATTTTACTAATTTGGCTTTTTATTCTTTTTACTTGTTATCGCCATGTATATCTAAGTTTCTTATTTGTGTTTCTTGGTGCCTAGGATCTTTTGTTTATTTTTTTACTCAGTTACATTGTAAATGAGGTCTCTACCTCAGCGTATTTCTGAGTTACAATAAAGGTTGAATGAATGAATGAATAAAATGTTTTTGAAACAGGTTGATCTAGATGCACATAGATGAGATGATAGCAGCTTGAGGAATAATAATAGCAAACAATAAAGCTAATTAGATTCAGTTAACTTAGTGTTCATTTTCTGCTTTTAATTAAAAGAAATCTTTCATGTGTATGCTAATTGTTACGTAATGGAGTCACACACATACAAATTAGCCTGTGACGTCATCTAGTGACATCTAGCTTTGCCTGTCATTAGAAGTACAGAAGTTGATGAACGGTGACACATCCTCAGCGTCAGAATTAACTTTCAGTGGATTGCTTAATGTTGGCCTGACATAGTATTACTGGCAGTATTGCTACCAGAAATAGAAATAATATTGCTAGTTAACCTTTATCTCAGGTAACCAGAACATTTTGCAGTCATAAAGCTAGTTACACTGCGGTGAGTTGCAGTGATGTTAGCAGTCATAGCAGTGCTAGTTGTGGCAGTAGCAGTAGTGGTAGAGCTAGCAGCAGCAGTAATACTTACTCTCTGTATATCTGAAGTGAGTTGCAGCAGTGTTGGAGAAGCTGTAGCTCTGAGAGTCTCTGTACCTCTAACTGGAGAGTTCAGACTGACGTAGGCCACTGCACTGCTCTTTAGGACAACGCTGTTATCCTGAAGGGAACACACACACACACACACACACACACACACAGGTTATCATCATTACACTCCCAATGGTATTCATAATTGTATAATTGTTGTAATCACACTTGTCACATTATCATCAAGTCCACAAAAAGTGTTCTTTCTAGTTTTTAGGATTATATTATTGTTGATTCTGCTGTTGCTTGCAATGTAATTTAATACCATCAGATTAAAACCAAAATTTGAATCTAAGCTGAACATTTTATGAAGTATACCTAAGAATCCGAGACTGTTGCACAAACATTTCTTGTTGTGAGCTATATGTTTTTATTCTAATTCTATAGGATGTCATTGTAAACTAAACTATAGAGTTATGTTGGAATAAGAATAATGAGTATTCAATCATTAATGAGACCTATTCAATCAAAACAATATGGTCTGATTGCAGCTGTGGTGGGTTGTTCTCCTATTGTGGCAGCATTCCTATCTTGGGAGAAGACAGTAGTGCATCCACTGTTTTGCCTAGCTCTCCTCTTTCTTCTTACAATTGTTAATTGTGGCCATTTCCACTTACATGTGATTATTATAATTATTATTACAAAATGATATACATCTTTCAGTCGGCTCCATCTAGCCAGTATTCATGTCAGTACAAGCTGCTGCATGAACCCTAACTATCATCTTCATGTATTAGTATTGTGGCTGTTAGCTGGCTAACTGCTAACTAGCCCTAGCAGTAACATATGCCAGAGAAAGAAGAGTTTTTTTCTTAAAAGATAAAAGGTTTCTTTATGTGTATGGTGCTCCTTATATAGTATGTACTGTATTATGGTATACATGTATGTTGCCAGCACCTACTTTCATTTTTGTGTTTTTACATCGGCCTCCGTTTTAATCATTCCAGAAGCCACAACCTTTTCACCCCTACGCTGACATTTAATAAAGCAGATGCTCTTGTGCTTGCTGACCTTTCCCCACTCATAGGACCCAATGTTCCCCAGGGCTGAGCCTCCCCACGAGCAAAACACAGTGGTACGGTCTGGCACCCATCCTTGTTTGGTCTGCTCTGTCAGCGCTGCGATGAGCTGATTCATGATTGCTGAAGCCCCGCCTCCCTGGTTGCTGTCATGGCGACTGCCAACCAGCACGTAGCGATCTAAAGACAAATAAAAAAAGAGTTAAAGGTGAAGCTTTATTTCATTGGTTGTAGGTGAACATACATTGCAACTGCACCATACACCGATCAGCCATAACATTATGACCACCTGTCTAATATTGTGTAGGTCCCCCTCTTGCCGCCAAAACAGCCCTGACCCGTCGAGGCATGGACTCCACTAGACCTCTGAAGGTGTTCTGTGGTATCTGGCACCAAGACGTTAGCAGCAGATCCTTTAAGTCCTGTAAGTTGCGAGGTGGGGCCTCCATGGATCGGACTTGTTTGTCCAGCACATCCCAGATCTGGGGAATTTGGAGGCCAAGTCAACACCTTGAACTCGTTGTCGTGTTCCTCAAACCATTCCTGAACCATTTTTGCAGTTTGGCAGGGCGCATTATCCTGCTGAAAGAGGCCACTGCCATTAGGGAATACCGTTTCCATGAAGGGGTGTACTTGGTCTGCAACAATGTTTAGGTAGGTGCTACGTGTCAAAGTAACATCCACATGAATGGCAGGACCCAAGGTTTCCCAGCAGAACATCGCCCAAAGCATCACACTGCCTCCGCTGGCTCGCCTTCTTCCCATAGTACATCCTGGTGCCATG